>JAQFXN010001551.1:0-14892 GCA_034693365.1 Liacarus xylariae
ATTAAATTATATTTTTGATTTAATGAAACTTCAGTAAAATTATTTCAACAAAATATTCTTAATTATACCTTAAATTAAATTTATTTAAAACCTACAAATAGGTTCTAACGTATCAAATAGACATTTATAGGTGCAATAAAAGTTCGATAAATGGGCCCTAACTAAGTGATTCGTTTGCATACAAGCTCTGAAGTGGCTCCTATGAACCGATAAAATAGGTGAAATACGTGTTTTACAATTCCCTAATCATTACTAATCAATGATTAATAAACATATGAAATAATAAACATGATTTTGAAACCAATTTAGTCTCCGCTGGGCTTTCGTCTCAATCTCCACATTATTGAATGCATTTCTAATTTCGTCATTGCTTTCAACGTTTACTACTCTATTCGGAAATGTTTGATGAATTAATGTATACCAATTTTAATGTTTAAATATTTATGATTTACGATTTATACTTTCAGAAATGTGTATCATGGCTTTACTACCTTAGAATTATTTCAAATTTAAGTACTTATAGAATATTTTATTTGCAAAAATTTTTTTATAAGCATTTTGTTTTAAACCAAATATTATATAAAAATTTGAATTCTGTTTTCTCTATAAAAATGGTTTCATTTTAAGCAAATTCTTTCATATTTTTATAATAAATATCATAAAAGAATATGACTTACAATAGGGCTTTTGGTGAGCTTTTGATATTTCATTATATGTCTATCAAATTAATGTCGGGTTAAGTCTAGTGAACAGTAGTTTTCACCGAAAGACTACGAAAATTTTTGAATGACTACAACATTTTTAAATACAATGGAATAGCAGTAGAAGTGAATGAATTGCAGACTTTGTATAATAAAAACTCGTCAAAGTTATTGAGTACTTGTGGATCGTTATGTGTGTATTTGCAGGGATCAGCACACATACCATTCCATAAAGCCTTACATACCATCACATTATGATAGACTCCTTTTAGTCTTTATTTTGCTATAATTCTGTTCAGTAGTGATGTTCCACTTTTTGATGTTATGTTATGTGTGATCGACATATTCATGAATAAAAGAAGGAACTGCTGCTGATCTCAGCTTAACCTCTTCGAAATGGTCAGTCAATGTGTTGGATAGAGAGCGGCACAGATCACAAATCGTAACATTTTTATAGATTAATGCAACGAAAATGAATTTTTGTGCATATCTTGTATGCAATGCAGTGCAGCACCACTTTTAAAAATGACTATACTTTACAGTTTTGTTTTGTTTTTTATTCAATAGAATTCAGTCATACGTCAGACACTTTGCAAATCATACCAGACTTTGACACATGACTACTACTGCACTACAGTTTATTTGACTACAGACTAAAGAATAAGACTATCTTAAGACACATCCGAATAAGATTAATGATTCACTAAGTTTTTGGTACTTTTCTTCTGGTCGGGTATTACAATCTCTTTTATGTGAACAATACCTGCACATACTTAACGGCACATATAATATATATTGAACGCTTTCTAATAAATAGAGTACAGAATAAGTAAAAAAACAACACTTTCTTCAAATTTAATGTTTTTGTTTGATAAATATTCTCTTTTTTTATATACTGTACTACAAAACTAATGTATTCTTAAAAATTTTTACAGTTTGTTTACAAAATTTATAAATAACTTTCCTCTAAAGGATTGGCAAAATCTACTTGAGCGAAAAGAAAAATAACAAATTTCCAGACAATTTCATCCGAACAACGATTTTATCCACGTTTAATTTTACTTTTATTTGAGTAAACATATTGTGGAAAATTTTTTAGTAATTATCTGGTTTAAATATTACATTTAATAACATTAGAGGTGAATATGAGTTAATGAAGGAATAACTATATCCTCAAATTGGTTGAAATGATGATTAACTACTGTAACATAAACTCATAATTCATTTTATTAGATGTTTTTACTTCACCATAAGTACAAATCTGACTGATTTTACTTATCAAAACTCACAGCTCTTTAAATAGCATCTAAAAGGCTATAGTTATTACCAAAAAAATATTTATATTTAATTCAAAAGGCTGTCAGGTAAGAGCACCGGTAGTTTTCCTCTAGTGAAGTGTCACTTGAATGAATAGGTTTTAGACTATTTGTTAACCTAAAGTCTAATATATTTTATTACTTAGTTTTTTAAACTGAACCGTTGAGCCGAACATAATTGGTTGGTATAGTTGGAGTGTTGGCACCAAATTGTGAACTATCGTAAAGTGTTAGACACGATCTGATGCCAGTGAATGACATACTGTAGCCAACTCTCCAATACGCTCCAGTGCTTGTCTATAGGTTAACATCAAACTGAATCAAAGTCGACATCTGCACCAGTATTTGAGTGTAAGAAGCCATCATATAATAAGAGAGATTCTTACACCTTATAAGACTATTCTCTACTTTCTCTACTCTTTCCCCCTTTCCTCATCTCAACTATACTCTCCTCTCCTCTCAAGCCTGGCATTCCTTACTCTTAACTTTCTGTAAATATTATGTGACTTTCATAATAACGATTGAAAACTATTTTATATGGCATTCATTTTTGTTTTATTTGAACCAAAGATAGGGATTGAAAGCTAGTCTAACATCGGATAAGACACCTCTAAATAAACTATTCTTTCTCTGCATTCTATTCTCTAGCTATACATTGTATGCCATCCAATAAATTCCATCAACACATCATTTATTCTATTCATAACATAACACAACAAAACAAAACATTACAGAATAGGACTATATTTGTCTTCTGTCTGCAATAAAATCTCATATAATAATTATTTTTCATAATATTTCACATAAGAATGAATAAAAAGATTAGAATAAATAATAAGTCGTTTATCTCTTTAACTTAAACGCCATATTTTGCATTTATTCCTACATTATATGTCTGCTTATTCTATACACTGTTATACTGTAGTAGATGTTATGGAATCATAAATTATAACACTCTCTCACTCTTTCATAACACCAAAAATCTTTCAGTGCTTTCTCTCGCCGTCTTATTCACTATTAAAGGCTCAAATGTAATATAAAAGCAAAGCAAAAGCAAAGAGTCTCTCCTCTCACAAGTCAGTGCAAAGATTTCAAGTTTGCATTTACTCATTATTTCTGCCCAAATAATGGAATATATGATGGGCTGCTGTGGGATATCATTCACTCTATTATGAATAACATTTTTTGCCCCGTATACTACAGCACCGTTTGGTTAATGACATTTTTTTCTTTAGCTCAGGGCTCATATTTCTCTGATGGCATTGTTGTACAGACAGCTAATTGGATTGGAAATGCAGCCCATATTATAAATGGAATTTTCATTTCCTCTGGAGCTCTAAAACTAATTTCATATTTTTCTTCTTTACTCTCCTCTTGTGTTGAATTTCATTTTATTTCATTTTTTATATTTTTATTTAAGAAATGATTTAACTTTTTTCAAAGAAAATAGTGAAATTCAAACCAATAAATGCTAAGCTTTGGTTGTTTTCTCCTCGACTTTATCCTCTCTTATAAATCTTCTCAATGAAGAAAGTCGTTTCAAATATTTTTTCATTTGGATTTGATTTGTTTGAGAAAACTATTCCTTTTTTTCGGGTTCTGTTGTTGTTTTCGTCTGAGAAATGGAGCGAATTATGCAAACAAATCATATTCACGACAATAAATTATTTTATGCTAAATAAATGGTTCGTTGAATAAAAATACTTGTTTTACATAAATATAAAACCAGTAATTTATACACAATTCTTTCAGAACTGCTTTAATAATATATTTTTTTTCCATTGACTTTAATAAGAATATTATTGAATTAAAACACGATTTTTAAAAGCTTTTTAATGTTTGAGATAAGAATTAAACACAAGAATTTTGCAATATTTACAGCGTTTAAGAAAAAGCCTGTTTTCCTTTTAAGACAGGTTTCAATTTAAATGTCTTAATTAGTTTAAATTAAATTATTGAAAACAGAATGGCTATTTTGTTTATATAGTCTATTAATTCTTTTTTCTTTTCCAAAACTCTTTATCTTTTCTTTTTCTTATTAGAATATTTCTAAAACTAATTTTTTTATATCACTTTAAAATGTAAATTGTGCTCAAAAATATTTAAACTTTTCATCTGAAGTTTTAAATTATGAAAATTATTTTAAAATGTATTGAATTATATTAAATATTTTCAATTATGCAGAATAAGTGTCTAAAAGACTACATATTATCTCATATTATATATAATACTATTATAAGAGTTTTCTTTAGATTTTACTTCTCATCAGAAATCCGTGTCTTTTTACTGAACTCATTCCTATTGTTCCACAACTTATTTCCCTATAGTTTACTATATATATTGAATATTTTATTTGAGAATCTATAAGAGATATAAGAAATAAATTCAATTCAATCAGATATAACATTCATATTCAATGATAGGGAAAGAACGAGAGAAGAGATTGAACAGCAGTGAGAGAAAAGCACTGAGTCTTAAATTACTTATTCATTACATTATGAATGAAAGACTCTATTCGTTCATATTTTTATAAATCTTAACGAAAAAAGAGAACAAAAAAATGTCACTCCATTCACATGCAATGAATAACTGATTTGTTGTGCGGAACAGAATTCAATAGAATAACAATAATAATATAATAATATTAGAGAGAAAAAAGATGAGAAGAGTAAATGGTATTCAATAGAAAATGAATCGTTGCTTAGATTCACTACTATTGTTCTCAACCTTTATATTAATAACGAGTGATTTTCTTTTCATTTTTCACATTGCTCAATAGTAAATATAAATCTATTGGGTTTAAAACTTATAGCATTCCTACACAAGTAGAGTAGGGAAAAGATTTTATTAATCAATAATAAAGACTTCATTTCTCAACTTTTATTCCTTTACATTAAACGTGGCCAGGCGGTTTATTGATTACTTCTTCTTTAGCTTCAAAAATTTCAAAACAATAATGAAATTATGGGACAAGTCGTTTTTGATTTTTTTCTACTATTATTATGGGTAACAATATATTATTACTAATTTATACCATGGTTAATCTTTATATATTCAACATATTTATATCCATTTCTTATGAATTAAATTTAATTTAAATATAAATTCAATTATCAATTTCTTGTCATTTGGCTAAATCAGCAAATCTCTCATTTATATGTGCTTTTTTAAATTACTCAAATCTACACAAAATATTCATTCATACAGTATATCATGTTTGGACAAAAAGAGTTTTATTTTTATCATTAAGAATATTTCGATCTATTCCCTCCCTCTTAATCACTGCTATTGAACATAACAGTTGCTTTTCATTGACAATAACTACTTGTGCAGAATATTTAAATGTTTTTTAAATAAATAAAATCCAAGAGTTTTAATATTTCTATTTCAACACTATCTTATTTCTAATTTAGGCATTGATTCTCTTTATGTTTTGAGGGAATTATGAACTAGATTAAATAAAAAATTTATATCACATCAACGAAATAATGGAACATCTATTTTAGTATTGATGACAGTCAGCCCACAGCCATGTCTTTATTTATAGACATATTTTCTCTTCTTTTGTCATAATTTTAAATATAATAAAAAAAGTATACTTTTTTGTATGTTATATATAGAAAAAAGTTTATATATTTTTTACTCTACAGTAGTTTTTATATATATTTAGCTCATAAAATAGATTGGTAACTGTGCTCTACTCTCACCTTTAAGTTCATTTATATTGCATTCAAGTGACAGTAGTGTTTGTCAGGTCTATCAGTTATTATTTAGAGCCGAAGCCCTTTCCTAATAACCGAGAATTGAGTCTCCAGTTGTTTAAGCTATTATATAACGAGTTGGCAATACTTTTAGCTCTCGTGGATTACCACTCGTGCTGTTGGTCACTGTTCTCCACAACTATTATGTGAAAACGATATTTTATTATTATATGCACTCTATTATCTGTTCAATATTGTCCACTCTTTCTTCTTGAACAGCACCGGCTCTTTTTGCACATACCATACAGAATATTCTCTATTCTACCTCTAATTTTGTTTGCACTTAGTTTTGTGGCACTATTTATACCTCAAGTTATTATTCATGTCTTCTTATCGTTTAAGTCTTAGCCATTGATTTTAAGGCACACAAAGCAAAGATCGCATGATTGTGTCAAATGAATTAGTTCTACATTTTTGATAGATTAACAGTTGATAGGAATGTCTCGTCAAACTAATAGCCAAAACCTATATTATTTGGTGATATGTCATCAGAAGAGAAAACAATATTTCATTTCTTTTGATTTCCAATCGAGAAGACAGTCCAACAAATTATAACTCAATTGCAATGAATCAAAGGTTTAGTTGCAATAAAACATATAAAATATATTATTTATAATAATATAATATTTATTCAATGGATGACTGTTTGACTGTATATTTCTCTTATTCCTTCTTCTATTCACTCATTATCTTAAGATTAAATCTCTTTTTTCTTTATTATTAATGATTTTTGAAGAAAAAAAATACACAATTTAGCTAAGAGTCAAATCACTTCAGATTAGACAAAACTATTATTTAAAAAAAATATTTTCATTTCATATTTGACATAATTCTTGAAAACAAAACATAAAACATTTAATCAGTCATTCTTATCATAAATATAAAATTCATTCATTTTTAATGTCATATAAAGTAGAATCACTTGAATAATACATTAAATGTCAAAATAATTTTTGCTGATTGAGAGACAAAAGGATATTTGTCTCAATCATTTGTGAATTAAGAGATTATGTTTTCTTGTATTTTATGCTAAATTTCCAAAAAACCATTTTTGTATTCATTCATTCGATTAATACTATGTTATTAATAAAGAGCGGAATATATTTTCAGATAATCGAAAGCAATTGTGAATTCCGTCTAATAGTCGTTGAGATTTTTTTTCTGACTCTATTTCTCTCAATCTTTCCTATTCTGCGAAACTAATGTATTGATCAAAAAGAGTAAAAATCAATGCGAAGTCAAGAATTAAGAGCAGAAATACTGTAATTCTTAGAGCTGTAAGTAATACTGAGAAAAGTAATAGTTTGATAGTTCGCAAGGCTTTAAGGAATAATTTTGTTACTTTCCTCTAATTTAATAGTTAAATAGCAATTCAGAAGTCTGTGTTTATTTGTTGTTATGCTAAATAGTGTGCTATAATTGTGTGGCACTACTATAGAGCAGACATTATACCAGCGATTCCAACGTCTTTTGCTTTTTTCTATTATACAAAGTAATAGAAGAATATTTGGGGAAAAAAGAAAAATGAGAAAACTTTTTCAAATTTTGTCGTCAGACTTGAGGCAAAACGAAAAGAATTGCAATCTTAGAGAACACAGTGACTGTCATTTAACACCATTAATGTGTATAAATTTTCTGTAACTGTAATTGAAGTGTAATTCTGTATAACATTTTTTTGTCACTATTTTTCTTCTTTATTTTACTTTTTTCTCTCTCTTTTCTATTTCATTATCAAAAGAAGTTTTTCACTCGAATCCAGTGATCGAAGGAATTTAATAACGGTTTCACAATAGACAATAAATTATTTGTTAAGATATCAAATCAGAATTTTCGGAATTCTATAAAAATAATTCTGAATTATTTTATACCATAAAACTTGGATGCTCACAATTATTTGAGGTTTAAATTCATAGTATTGATTAGGAATAGGATTGAGTAAACCAAATGATATAATATAGTAATTTAATTAGTATATTCAAAAGCGATTAAATTATATCAATTGGTTTGCAATTAAACAATCAATATATGAAAAAATAACATTTCAAAATCAATTATATTTTTATAAAATATATTCATTTTTTATTATGAATGTAAATAATTTTAAACTTAGTTATAAAATGTAAAAGTTTTTATCAGTTATCAACAGATTAATTGATTCAAAAATTGATAAATATTTTAAGAATTAATAAGCAGATTAGCAAAATTTTTATAGTAATGTTCAGGAACGGTTTACTTTCATAGACTGTTCACAATGTTTATTAATTCCATATCTGATCCTTATCATTTGGTTTGCAATTAAATAATAAATATTTCAAATCATTACTGCACTTCAACCAGCGATGATATCTAGGGGCTGTAATCAGATAAGAGTTTGAAACTGAATCACATCTACTAATACTAATTGACCTGATTGATTGAATTGATCTAATTGAATAAGATCGCCATTGAAATCTATAGAGTTTATAATAGTTGATATGATTCAGTTTCAATCTCTTATCTGATTACAGCACCTAGATATCATAGCTGACTTCAACATCAATTATATTTTAAGAAAATATAAATTATTTTCTTTGTTTGGATAATTAATAGTCTAATGTTTGTTATAAAGTTTGTGCATATTATGCTCATATATGCTCAGATTAGATGATTTAAAAAAGATATTAAATTTTAAAAATGACAATAAGGATTAACGAAATCCCAGAAAGTTCAGAGATGGAATTCATTCAGGGTCTGTATAACGTTAAATAATTGTTTTGATTCAAAACTATGAAATATTCATCAAATATGAAATATGACTTAATTTTTTTAAAATGAATTTTTTTAGAGTGAAATAAATATGAAATATGATTGAATCGAACTTTCAAAAGGTTTCAGTAGAGCTGAAAATGGATTCGCTTTAAATATTTATTGATTCAATGCTTAAATCGATTTGTTATCATTTAATTCATTGATAAGTTTAACGAAACTGAGTTTCGTTTCTAAGTTTCAAAAGCGAAACCAATAGAAGCGAATCATATAATAAATCCTATGATTTATAGTCTTTTAGTTAATTATTTGTGAAAATTAATCGTTTGTTTATAATTTCCATACAATAAATGCGTGTAATTATTCTGATATAACATTCAAGTGTGAGAGCAATGACTGATAATGACTTTGATTCTGTTGGCCGATCAGAGCTGTGGGCACAGGAACAAGGATTAGCGTTCAGATTGACTAACACAAACTCTATTGTTTTCTATTGGTCTTCAATATTATATGGACAATATAGCTTGTGTTACTCAATGTGGTCGCTAATCCTTGTTCCTGTGCCCACAACCAGCTCTGTCGCCGATAAGTAATTGAAATTTATTTTCCAAAAAAATAAATGAATGCTTCATAACATCGGAAAAAAGTATTAATATTTTCTATTCAGTAATTCAAAAGAATATCCTAAGAGTTCTCAATGCACTCAAACCAATGAATCCTTAAATATTGAGCGAAGATTTATTTGACAAATAAAATATTTTTTTTTTTGTGAAACACAACTTTCAATACTTTAGTATTTTTGACATATTTGGACACAAAAACGCTGTATTCTTCAAAACAACCCCAATATATAAAGTCTCGCCTCTGGCGCTCACTTTCTAGTATAAAATCAAAAGGACTTAAGAAAACTGAACAATATTTTTAAATAAGCGCCAATTCCTTTTTTTACAAAAAGCCACTATAAATAGTTCTAAAAATATTTCCATTAATATTTGATTTATAGTGATTTTATTCATCGCTCCGCGTCTTTTCAACAAAATAGGGGAAAAAATACTAATCGATATATAATTCATTGAAAATTTATTTATTCATAAAAATTTGTTTTAGAAAAATGGATTTTAGTTACTTTCTATTTAAACAATCATTTTCTTGCAGTTCTTTTATACTACAGAATATATATATAAGTTTCAGATAAGAGAAAATGAAAAATAGACTAAAAAAATATAATACAAACGAATTAAAAAAAATAGAGTCAAGTCATCAAACGTTCAATTATTTATTCATTAATTTTCTATTGTGTTAATCACTATAAAGCAGTTCAATGAATACAATATAATCTTTTATACATTTCTTGTATATCAATGTCTAACAGTATTCTTAAACTTAATCCCAATAATTGCAGAATTAAATCAAGTTTTTGTAACAAAATTTAATTATTTAAATGTGTTTTTGCATAATTTGCTGATCCAATAGAAAATTTTAGTTCATTTTCTTTTGTTGTACTTCTTCTGATTAGTTTATTTCCCGTGAGAACAAGTGATTGCATCAAATGAAGAACTGTTGTCATTAGGAAAAGACTAAATTTTGTAGCACTAATACTACTGACAGACAATACAAAACAATACGTTTTTCTATTTATTTCCTCCAATTCTTTCTTATATTGATTTTAGTTTTATTGTGTAAATTAAATATAACAAATAGTATGCAATTAATTATTGAGATATTTATCAACACTTTTGTTATCATAAATATTATTATTGAAAGGATATGACATTTTCTCCTTTTAATAATAGTCAAATTAAATCCAATATCTCCACAAAACTATTCCTCATTCCCTGATTTGTATCAAATATATTAATTTTACAATTTTCTTTATATTTTATAATTTTTGAAATATCTTATTATGTTATAGATTATGTTTTTCTTTGTAATTATCTAAACTTGGTAATTATGATTTAATTGATTTGTGAATTGTTATTAATAATATAACTTACAGTTTGTATATAGAATATAGATTTTAATTTTCTAAATATATTTTTTTTATTTAAGAATAATTAAAAATTTTATTCTTAAATTCGTTTAAACTTTTAAATAAAATTCTAAAATATTTGTATCTCATTGTAAGACTGGAAAGAGAATATTCTGTTGCACACCTATAGCCATCTGGTATTTCGTATTCAAACTGTTTATAACTTTGTATGGAATGGTTTAACCATTTCTTCAGTTAATTGGAATTATTGAGCGCTTGAATGCAATTATCATTAGATAGAGATCTAAATTACTTTAATTAACATTTATTTTTCCCGCATCTCATCTAAAACGTAATGTAAGGACAATCCTTTAAATCCCAATAAGAACTGCAGAGAACTGATGACTCAACGCAATTATGTTTTGTTCCTAAAATCATCTCAAATCTACATTTATATCTTTATCATTCAAATAATAGTATTTGTGATTTTATTATCAGGAATGTAGGAATACTTTGTTCAGATCAATGATTTAAATTCACGGCCAATATTGGCTATAATATAGACGCTGTTCTGTGTTATGATAAAGCTTAACCGCTGATCAAAATAATTGTCCATATATTCAATTACATAGTAGTTGTTGAGATGACTATCATTTAAGATTTATATTAATAACTTTTATGGTGAACTATTTCATTTGTACTATTACTTAGTAATGAATATTGATCTTTAATAAGATTTTTTGATTCAAAAAAGAGTTATTTTTAGTAATAGTTTTTAGGATTAGTAAACTTTTATTGAGCCATATAGAAGATATGAAATATGTTGCCAATAGTATATTACGTATGTATTAGGGGCAAAAAGAGGGTAAATTTTCATCACTGATTTAGATTATATATATATTTCTAAATTAAATATCAGTATGAAATATAAAGGGCCCTAAAGTAATCACTTCACAGTTAAATTATGTTTGGATATCAATTTCAAATGCAGAGCACAAAACTAATTTGTAAAATCACTTATAATTTGGCCAAATCTAAGATTAGTTATTTTGATTATCTTATTATAACTTAACCCCTAAAGAATTCCCAAAATGTTACAAATCAAAATCTTTTTGAACATTGAACAAATATTGAACAAAAAGTTAAGGGTTTCAGAAAATTGGCCCCTTGCACTTAAATTTTGCAACTAGATAATACAACATTTTTTTCTAGACAACAGCAATTATGGAACTGTTGAAACTTGTTTAACTCTAAAAGTGATTTTGCACATGAAAATTAGTATTTACTTTGCATTATATCCTCTAAAATTTTGAAGTCACTCAATCCCAGTGATGGGCAAAGAAAAAATTTCAGAGGGAGGGTGTTGGTTTTTGGCGAATCCAAGGGGTATTCCGGGCTGTGATGTCACAAATTTTGCCAAATTTCGAACAGGGCAGTCCAGGGGACGGTATTTTGCAATGTTAAATTCTTGTAGAATTCAATTAAAAATGATATAATTAAAAGAATTCCGACTAATTCCCAAGAATTTAACAGAATTTCACCATATTTATCACGAATTTGATCAATTCTGTTATTTTTCTAAGAATTTTGACAGAATTTTACAGAATATTCCAAAAACAGAGCCTTTTACAAATTATTCAGATTTTTCAATGCAATTAATATCTATTTGTAGAATAATTTAAAATAAACTATTAGAGGCAGGGATACGCAGAGGTGGGTTAGGGCCCGGAATAGCCTCCTGTGACAGGCTTTCGCAGGATAGCCCTCCTCCATGCAATATTAGAGAAAACTGCGAGGTGGCACCATTTTCGGAGTATTTTTGACAAATTTGTGACGTCACAGCCCGGAATACTCTCTAACCTTTTGGTGAAACCCCCCCTAACATTACAAAGTCTGGGCATCTCTGGTTAGGGATTCTCCAAATGAAAAATTATTGCAATTTTTGTCTTTTTTGAACAAAATATTTCTCTTTACTTCTATGGATTGAAACTTAATTTTGAATCAATAACTCATTTCATTTGTTGGCAAAATTCTGTACTCAAAATCTCAGCACTTTTTTGTTGCACTCATTTATATTGAGAGCATCTGTTCCTTTATATCCCCATAGAATAAAGTGCTGAAAGTGTTGTTATATTCTTCATTCTGAGTCACACCAGAGCTAATGACTCTCTTCTCCTTCACTCAAATCTATAATTGAATCCATTTATTGAATCACTCATTGAATAAACTAAACATAAAAAAGTTGAACACAATATTGAAAGCAATCATTGAGAGCACAATATATTTATGACACTATAATTAGGGAACAATAAAAGAGTTTTTATATATAAAAATGTTATATTTGGTTGCGATTCGTGAAAATAGGAAGACATAAATGAAACGAATTCTCTATTTATTTGAATTGAATTTCTTTTCTCATTTGAAGGAAAGCAGTGAACGATAGATGAGTTGTGAATGCATTTCTCAGTTTTGCTTTAATCAACAAAACCAATGGACCGACAAAATCAAATGCACTTCTATTGTGTCCGTTCTCTCTCTCAGTTTATTTAATGTTTTCAATACAACATTATCTATAAATGAACAGAATCTAAAAGTTTTGGTAAAATCAAACACTTTGTGTCTAAACCAGAATCACTCGTATGTGTACTCAATAGGTGGAACTCCTTCTCCAATAATCAGATAATCGAAAACTGCAAATCGAGAATATATTTGCATAGAATCTATGCCATAGATTATATCCTGGAGTCTGTGATTTTCAAACAATTATTTTTAATGGGATTCATTTAATTATAATGAAAAATAATTCTATTTTCTAAACTTTTAAATGTTCCTTTATAAAATTATAAAAATCTATTTAAGGATTGTGAAATTGTGTGTAAATTTTAGAATCTAAAATAATAGGAAAACACAAATATAGCTCGTAGAGTTGTTTGCTTCAATTCAACTTGTAGCTCATTAAATGTCTTTGGTAAATCAATTATCTTTACATTTGACAAATTTTAAGTAATATTAACAATTTATTATAAGTAAATTTAGAATATTTTAGATAGGGGTAGCCAGACTCGGCTGAGTCAGGGGGTATTTTTCCAAAATTTTGCCAAAAAGTCAAGGGGGTATTTTGCAAAATCTCGGACTCATGGGGTTAGGGAAAGGGGGGGTATTTAGGCTAAACCCCCCATTGGCTACCCCTGATTTTAGATATGTTAGGAACAAATCTAATATTAGTAATTGTTATAAATGAAGAAATCAATTAGAAATAATCTCCTTTTGCTTTATAATTACTAAACTTTATTAAAACTAATGAAATAAAAAGATAATTCAATAGTTTATTTGTTTTAAAGGTCTAGTAATGCGATATAATTTAATAGGGAATCCTTAAAAGAAATATTTGTATTAAAAAATAAGTCAATATATTCTTAGTGTCCAATAAATTGTGACACAATGTTTGACTTACTTTAGAAAATTGTGTAAATAATAGCGTAAAAGGGATACTAAATTTTATGGTCTAATACTGCAAAAACAGAGCAACAAAACAAAGTTTACTTTAAATTTTCTCTTAATAGCATTGAAAACATTATTCTCAATGACTATAATTTTGGTGAAACAATAGTTAGTGTAAAGTAAAAACACAAAATATAAGTTATATTGACTATAGATTTATATTTCTTCAGCAGAAAAAAATACAGCTTTATATCAAAAACACACACACAGGGAAGGAAAGGCGTATTTTATTACTTTTTAAACAAATACCAATTCTGTTTTAGCTCTTAAATACAAAAAATATATATTAAAGGCATAAAAAAATAGTTCATTAAATTTTCATGAATTGCATATTAGGTTCACATCTATTGATTAACTCGTTATGAAACGAACCAACGACTCAATTAGGGCTCAAGTTTTTAAATGAGTTTTATTTTGATACACATCTTGTTTTACTTTACAGAAACAGAATTCTTATTTTTTAATGATTTATTTAAATTTTCGATGTATTTTGTTTTATATATATATTATTCATATTTGAGTTTTTATATATACATATTCTGTGCTTACAATTAGCTAAAGTTCTGTCATTTATACAAACATTGATTGTATTCAAAAAATGAAATATATCTCTAAATAACCTTTGGGTTTGAATTTTTAGTTCATTTTCAAAAAATACTGAAAGCAATATTTCAAAATGATTAAAATATTTATTTCAGAACAGAGATGTGGAAGGTCAGAGAGGTCCAAAAAAAGCACCTTAGAGTTGAGATATCGCTGAAATAAACAATTCAGGGTACTTTTCACATCATTTTAGGAGGTCATTTAAGGTTTTTTTGGGGTACTCTACCAATTTTTGAAAAAGCTTTAATCTTCCAATCAAATCCGTTGAGTTTTCGACCCCTCACCTAAAATGTTGA
>JAQFXN010001552.1:0-14889 GCA_034693365.1 Liacarus xylariae
TTAGTTTTTGAATTTAAACTTCACTCTAAATGTGTTTTAATTATTAGATCTTAAATTTCAATCATTTATTTGGTGGGTCACCTTTTGGATTGTTTGTGTTATCAAGTATTTATAACATCTTTAATCCATTTAAATTTAGTATTCTTTAAATAAATGATTGAAATTTAAGATCTAATAATTAAAACACATTTAGAGTGAAGTTTAAATTCAAAAAGGGGAATATATTTTAAAGCTTGAAAATTTTTAAAATTGTTTAATTTCTAAAAATATTGTTGATTGCTTTTAACATATTAAATATTCTTCCTTGGTAAGAAATAATTCAACCATATAAATAAAATATTTTAAGTATATTATCATAAGATACAGAAAAAATCATTAGAGCCTATTATGAATTCAACTTTTTGAACACTAATTTAGAAGAACTATTAGTTTAACCAATTTTGTTTGAATTAATTGAATTTGATCTTATTTAATTCAAAACATAAATTTACATAAAGGTTAAAAAATAAAAAATAAATCTTATTAGTTATCGAGTTTTTGACATTAGAAAGTTGGAATTCTAGAATAATAGAAAAAAGTTAGTTTTTCAATCATTGATTTAACCTACCCTTCCAAATTGACTAAAAATTAATAGTGGAACCTTTGGTGATGAAGATAATTTATAAAATTATTTAGTTGGATATTAAGAACATTTTTTGGAAATATTATATTAAATTGTGAAAATCATATACAGTGTAGGATCATTTTAAAGTGGACACGATATCCATCCTGTTTTTATTTGGCCATATATTGTTAATCACTAATATTTTATATTTCAATAATTTTCAATACAGTATCTAAGGATTAGTCATTTTTTGGATAAATTAAATTCAAACTTTTAAAGCTAATGATTCATTAATAGTGATGAATATATTTCATACTCATAGATAAAACCTATCAAATCAATTAGTATTGACTATGAAATGAGTTTGAAATATATTCATCGGTATTAATGAATCATTAGCTTTAAAAGTTTGAATTTAATTAATCCATAAAGTGACTAATCCTTAAATACTGTATTGAAAATTATTTACAAATAAAATAATATATATTAGCAATATAATATAACAACAAAGAAAAACTTTATTAATCCTTATAAAACAAAAATTACTAAAAGATTAAAGGACACACTAAAAAATTTAGGGAAATGTAGGAATATAATATTGGGTAGAGATATCCCCCTCTTTTCAGAGAATTTTGACGACAGTATTGTTCATTCATTAAAATGTTTATCGTTTGCATTGATTGTAATGAATTCTATTGAAATGAAATAATTTATGGTAAGCAGTGAAGTGATACAGACTAGAGGTGCAAATTTTATACCCTTGTTCCACGGGGTCCCTGTAAAAACCCTTTATCATTAAGGGTTAAGGGCAGGGAAGGGTCGACAACATTTTTTAATGGGTAGGGAAGGGTTTGAAATTAAAATCCTTAGTTTCAGTATATTTTGTAGAAACATTGGGTTGACTTACTTTAACAGATCGTCGATCACGTCTGGAACCGCTAAATGTCGACAAATTATTGTTTATTAGATCTAATTATGATTTATATTAAGTGAAACTCAATTACACGATATTTCAAAGGTTTATTCAAGGGTTTTCCCTGGATTAAGAATGTAAGGGTAGGGTCAAGGGTAGGGAAGGGTTTAAGAATTTTCGCCAAGGGTAGGGAAGGGTTTATTTTTTCACTAAATCAAGGGTAAAGGGTAGGGAAGGGTTTATTTTTCCACTAAATCAAGGGTCAAGGGTAGGGAAGAGTCGGCAGAATTTTGAAAATTTGCACCTCTAGCTTAATGCTTGTTTCGAAAAGAGTTACACATGTGTTACCAGGGTTGAATTTTTTTTATTTTTAATCGTCTTCCAGGAGCCAGGTCTGCAAAATAGTTATCAAGGACCAAAATTTTGTTCATCTCTATTAACAAATACAGACACCCAGAACACTTCCTTGGATGTTAATGATGTTTTTAGTGACCATTGAGGCACTTATTCTTTTTGGAAATAACTGTTCAAAGATAAATGGTTAACCCCTAATAGACTCAATTTGCACATACATATACAGGTATTATGATTTTAAGGGTCAAAATTAAAGTTTAATAATCCCTTTAAATATTCAAATACTTTTATAGAAATGTGATTTTAATTTATTTGGATATAAATATGACAAAACTTTCGTTACACTGCAATACTCTGTTTAAGTTTTTATAAGTCATTCTTGGTTTGTGGCTCTGAATTGTTGAGTTATTTTTAACAATAATTGAAGTTAAAATATATTAAGAAGTGGGAGTACACTAAGAATGCCATAATTTATAATTAGATAATAATAAAGTATTTAAAAAACTATAAACTCATTTAAATTAATAGTTTAATCGTTTTAAATATATACTTAAAAATTGATTCATTTAGAAATAATGACTTTTATATAAGACCTTCGCCTCAATCCTATCTCTTATATCAATCTTCAAAAACTTTTAAATAAAATGTGAAATTCACTCATTTTTCCTTTGGTCTCATTTTTGAAATCTTATTTTGTATTCACTTTTATTTTTATTTCACTTAATTTTTTTTATTGCAATTATATTTATGGAAAACATTTAAACGAAACCAAATGTCTTATTATTATTTCATTCAAAGTACACAATAGTATAATACAATCGACAGTTAAAGCAAAATAAATTGATTAAATAAATATCCAAATAATTTGTTTTATATAATTTACATAAAGTGCATTAAAGCACAGGAAGTGAATTATTGCTTTATATTATTATTTCTTTAGACTTTAATTTGAAATTATTGTAAAACTGTATAACAAAACGTGATATAACGCCCTCAAACTCGAACACAATTACATCAAAATCTTAAATAAATCTTTTAATGAGTTATTATTTTTTTACATATTCATCAAAAGTGAATCTCTTAAATGTCTATCAAAAAACAATTGATTCTTACAGTATATGTGTTTTATTACAATATTATAAGAGAATAAACAATATAAAAAATATTGTCTGACAAGAATTTTTCCGCTAAAGAAATTAAATCATTTTTTATATTGCGGTCAAATAATTTGTAATTTTTTTATTATAACTAAAATTCTTATTTATAAATGACATGAAAAATATTTCAATTTTCCTCAAATATTTCTTTATTAACATAAAAATGATTTTAAAACACATAAATCATTTCATAAATATGTTGCATTAATATTATATATTAATTATTTCCTGATTAGAATAGGCATAATAATCTGTTCACAAGTTTTCCAGCTAGTTTAATTGAAAATAAATGATTTTTTCCTCAATAATTTTAAAACGCTTTTCATATTTTGAATTAATATTTTTTTAGAACTTTCATTACTATTACTTATTTTTGCCAAAATATATTCGATTCAGAATAAAAACTTACAAAAAAATAATGATTTTATTCGCACCACTTGTTTTGGCAGTTCATAAAAAAATAGAAAACTTATGAATGCATTCGAGAAAAAACTAAAAAATTACTTTTTGATATTTCTATAATGTATTTCTTTATTCTTAATGGTTCGCAACAAAAATGAAAATTTTATTCAATTTTTTTACCAGGTTATCATCTTCACTTCAATATTAATATTTAGGAGGCTAGATCAGAGATAACCAAGCTATTACTGTATAGGGACTGCAACAAATTGAATACTTTCTTAAATTATAAGGATAAAAAGTGACCAGGTCTTTGAATTTCTTAGAACTGTCCATTTGGAGAATAAAAAGGATTTTGGGATAAAAGTAAAACTTTACTCAAACAATGATAAGCATTAAGGATTAATAGCAATAGTGAACAGATGTGGGAAAAGTGGTAAAATCACCAGTCCTAAACAGATCTAAGGTAGGTCACAGTGCTTTACTATTTCATTGAGAACAGGATGGGAAAGGCAGTCCAGCCTGGAATAACCCCTGTGATTTTGGTCCACCCTCCTAGGCCACTCACGAGATACCACCTCCATAGCAATTTTGAGAAAACCACTCCGAAGACGCGATTTTAGGAAAATATTCTGTGAAATTCTGTTAAAATTCTTAGAAAAATAACAGAATTTGTAAATTATTGCTAAATTCTGTTAACTTCTTAAAGAATTAGTCGAATATCTGTTAAATTTTACAAGAATTTAACCATTGCGAAATACCCTCACCTGGACACCTTTTCTAAAATTTGACAAAATTTGTGACGTCACAGTCCGGAATACCCCCTCCTGGCATCTCCAAAATGAAATATCCCCCTGAAATTCGTTCCCTGCCTCATTACTGTCTCAGAATCTTTGGTCATAAATTATTATGGCTATATGTAAAATTGAGCTTGTTATTTTATCAGTTTTTCTTATTCATTAAAATTAGATTTTTTTGTATATTCTTTATTCTCCTTGCCAACCCTGGTTATGTTTTTTACCACTCCCTCCGAACAATACTGTAAATGAAAACTAAATAAATAAATAAAATACTGAAAAATAGAAAATGAGATAAATTTTGTGATAAAAAAGTTGAAAAATTAGTTTTGTTTTTACTTCTCTGCAAAAAAAACGATTCACTTGAATGAAAAAAAAGATTTATAACTCTTAAAAGAAGTAATTAGAGCACAGATTGTGAAAAATGATTAATCAATTTTTCATTGAAGAGTTGGTGATTGTGTGAAATAAAATCATTCAATTATTTTTAACAAATATATTTATTTTTTGTTTTGAAGGAAAAAATTTAAAATTTTTACTCAATTCGAAAGTTGTTGACAGAAATTATTACCATTTGTTACCATTGGTTTCAATCGATTTTATGAAAATTTTAATTCAATGAAATAAAAAAATTACATTAAGTTTAGTTTTAATTATATTTCAATATTTTAAATGTAATATATTTTTGGGTCAAAATAAATAATTCAAATAAAAATTTTATTACTCTATATTTTTTTGAGTTAACAGTAATTAAATGTAAAGTTTTTAATTAGAATTTTTCATTTTATTTAATTATTCGAAAAAATATAATTTTTATGCACAACAAAATCAAAACTAAATCAAAATAATTCTAGAATTGATAGCGATTTCAAACCTCTGGTTAAGTAGAGCTACGAAACTCTCAAAAATTTTTTTCATAATTAAAGCTTTCGTTTTATTTTTTGCTTAATTAGTAAATTTTATAATATAAATATACTTAATTTACTTAATCGCAAGTTATGTAAGTTTATTAAACTATTTTTAAGGTCAAACAAAAAATTTAAAGATAGAGTAAAATCATTAAAAAATAATAAAAAGTAAAGAAAAAGTATCGGCGAATCGAGGAGTGAGAGAATGGGTGCGACCAATGAGTGTTGCAATTGATTGAAGTCAATGATGATGTCGTGTTCTAAATATTTAATATGTATTACAAGAATTTTTTTGTATAACCAATAATTTTCTAACGAAAATGAGACTTTGATTTTCAAAATCATCCTCAAAGCTAAATGGCATCCAATAATCAAAATGTTTTTCTTTCTATTTTCTCTTTAATCTAATTCTGAATGTATTTTTCATGAGATTCTCTTCCCATCAAAAAACTTGATTTCTGATCGAAATTAAATGCTTTAGTTTTTTTAGTTCTCTCACTCATTACTATTTACTACTAATTTATGAACTTTTTTTTATTATACTATTTATCGAATATTTATTGATTTATTCTTCATTTCGTTATATAATCAGTAATAAAGAGAATATATTTTGCTCTAAAAAACCGTAAGTATTCTATAAAAAGATCAATAGTTTACTAAACTAACCACTCCTTGAATAAAGTATGTGTTTATTCCACGTCTAATAATTTGCAAAAGATTAGTGCAAAAAATTGTTCAATTTATGGAACAGAAAAAGCAATAAAATAAGAATTCAATTGATTTGAATAAATAAATGGAACATAATTTTGGAGATTATGTCGAAATTGTTTGTAAATAACTTTTTATGGAAATTGGATTACATTTCAGAAAATTTTATGTTTTAACCAAATACTGATTATTTGGGATATTATTCAATAAACATTAAAACCAATTACGAAATATTTTATTTAAACTAATGTATAAAACAGGGAAGTGGAAGGTGGAAAACACCAGGGCTCTCATTTTTGGGTTTTCTTCCGCTTTTTTTCTCAAAGTTTAAGGGTATCTGTCCCTAGACGTAACGTTAAGGACAAATTTTGCTGTCAGGGGTGTAAGTTGGTTGCTATTTAAATAGTTCCTACAGTACTCCGGGCTGGACTACCCTTCCACATCCCTGGTATAAAATGTATGGACACTCACTATATGTGCTAATGTAGAGATAAATTCTTAATTTTTACTGACAAACGATAAAATTTAAAAATTATAATCATTTAAAGCAAAGATAAGATTAAACTTTTTATTTTTTAATTCGTGAAAACTTGTATTCAGTGAAGTGATTAATTGGATTTGGAATTGAGATAAAACAAAATTAATAAATCCTGTTGATTACGAAAGAAACAAAACCCGAATTTAGATTTAAATGTTTACGAAATAAAACTTGATTTATTTAATTAAAATAAAACCAAAATTCTTTATAAAAATATCTGATTTTTTAAATCAAAACTAATGTAATTTTTTGGGTTGTATTTCTGTTACTGTTTTACGGAATTTAATAATAGAGAAAAAGGAAAGTAATTTTTCTTTAGTAGTTTTATGTCACAGATATCCAAATGAATAATAGCTATTAATTATATAACAAAACCACAAAAATTTCTTTTAACTTATAGAAGAGGGAGAATTGAAGTAAAATCTTTAAAAACAAAATGAAAACAATTGAATAAATTTGATATTTTTTACAAAAACTTTGGGAGGAATTAAATATTCGCCCAAAAAACCGAATGACAGTTTGAAAACAGTTATCAAACTTAGCAGTTGTGGTTGTGTTGGGATTGCTTTCACAACAGCTTAAAATGCTTTTTATGTAAATCTTATGTCAAGTCTATTGATTGATCTAAACCTATAATATAAGAGTTATTTACAGTTGAATTAATATTTCTCATCTAAAACCAGATTAGATTTGATAGAAAAAAATTAGAGTGATTTTAAATTTAGGGCAAATACTATTCAATTCGAGACGCGCTTCGAATATTTTATTAGAATTTAAAAAAAAGTCACAATTTTGGCCAAAACATTCAGAAAAATGAAGGTTAAACTCAATATTTACATCGAGAACCAGTAGTTTTATAAATTATACTCCGTATTGATATTTAATTGCAGATTGAAAAACATAAATTAAATGTTAAACTCTTTTTCTTTCGATCCAATGTTCAGTTTCAAAGTATTATATAAACCGTTTAATTGAAGTGTGTTTTCAATCAATTTCAACACAATTTATATAAGTTTATTGACATCAATGAGACTAAATCTCAATGAGTTTTAATGTTGATATTGATTAATATGAAAGAAATTTCCGATAAAACCTTTTGTATACAAACTTTATCTTTTAGTGAAAAACTTCCGCAAATTTTTTCCAACTATAAGAATAATATTTTTTTGTTTAACCTCTTATTTTCGATCAACTTTTTTCCATAGATTACAAAATTTCTCAGAGGTTTTAAATTAATGTTATCCGAGAGAGACTTCTAATACAAAAGAAAATTCTAATTGATTTACACTCAGTTGGGGTGCAATAGGTTTTCCAATGATTCAAATCAAATAATAGGAAACTGAAAAAATTGAACGCAAAAAAAGTTGATTTACGAAAAAAAAACTTGAATTCAAACTCAATCTTATGAGAAACAACTCTTTTCTTAAGGTTAAACTTCAAATTAAATTCTATTCTTCTCCTGTGTTTAATTGATTTCATCATTTGTTCGTTTGATATTAAGTAACAGTCATGCCATGAATGCCAATCCATTCAGCTCTTTAAACATTCAATTTATTTCACTTCGAATCATTTATTATATTTAGCGTAGAGTTAAGTAAAGACATGAAAATACTTTTCATAATCGCAATTCATGTTTATTTTGGTGAAAACATTGAAACCTAACTCTCAATTATGTTCTAATTGTCATTATTTACAGGAAATGAGACATAACTGAAAGCATTTGATGTTATTATAATTGTCTCAAAGCTTATTAAAATCTAATTAGTATTCATATAATGAAAGTTTTGAAACTTACTTAATTCTAAGAGTTATTCAATTGAGAGGTTGAATACCTTTTAGTTATTATAAAATTTATTGACAGAATAGGAATTTGACAGAAAAAAAGTTGAAAATTCAAGAATTTATTGCTCTGTCAAAGACAGTAATAAAAGATGATTACGTGCAAAGTTTAAATATATTTTAATTTACATTAAAATAATTCTATAATATTTTTTTAAAACTTTTTATATAAAAATATTTTCCTGAATATGAACTTTGAAATAAAAAATAATTGTCGCATAATATTCTGGATAAGAGTGGAATGTAATGCTATAATTTAAAACATCTTTATTTTGATTGTAAGGAAGTTTAAAATACTTCAATTTAAATAAAAGACGACTTATCAAACGATATAATCTGATATAAATCAAGTAATAAAACCGTTATATGGTTTCCAAAATCCTATTCTATTTTAATAGAAAATCACATAATTCTTTATACAGTAATCTACCAATTATAGTGAACCAATGCTAAATAGTTTTTAGAATTTCAAGATTAAAGCAATTTTCAAGTAATTTACTCTAATAATCAATGTTTGCAATAATTGTTTATATAATTTTCTATTATTTATCCGTTCACTATAACGAAAGTCTACTTTTGAGGATATCTTAAGAATTAAAAATAAATGTAAGAAATGATTTTGATTTTAACTCTTATCTCATTTAATGAAAAAACATATAATTTTATAAATAATTATATTGTTAATTTTTTTTATATATTTGTTAAATTACAGCACAGGTATAGTTACTCCAGTTTACAATTGTATGAATATTTATAGAATAATTTTTGATATTAATGAATAATAAAATGATATTCATTTATATGTCATTAACTCATTAATTATATTTCTCTGCCATTCATTTAAGTCTAAGCAAAGTCTCAATTGATTTGCTTTTATTAGAATATAAACACATAATAGAAGACAATTAAACAGAAATTTTAAAAAAGATTTATAAAATCAGCTCTCTTTAGATATAATTCTTTATATTGTTATAAAAATTTATTAAACAATTTCTTTATTGAATGAGAAATAGATTTCTCTTTCAGTTATTGTCAATGTTTGCAATTATTGGCATATTTTCAAAGAATTGCATAAAAATGAATTTCATTTCATTGGAAATCATATCATAATTTTGATTCATTGCATGAGATTATTGATCTCATAAGTGATTAATAGGTAATTGTTTGATAGGAATAGTTGAGCAAAAAATAGTGCCTATCTATGAGAGAATCCGCAATTGTATTGTATATACGCAGTGCTATACTATGTATATATGGCTTCGATATCTTCTACTTTAGAACCACTTGTAGTGAAGAAAAAAATTATACTAAAGAGTCAATGGAGTCAATGGTACCCAAAGAACTGCCTCAAACTCCTCCTTCTGTTGTCGTTAGAGCTAAGACTTTAAACAACATTAAACAAGAATTTTGAATCTGTTTTAGTTGTTTTGTGTCTGGTTTTGGAGTGAGTTGTGTGCAGTTGTGTGGAGTCGACTATTAGTTTACACAATATTGTTGTTTATTACTGTATATCTAAAGTCAGGTCAGTGTTTGAGTTGTAGTTAACGATTGAGTGCACTTCCAGTTGATGTCATAGACATAGACAGAGACTCTGGACTATGGCTTTCAAGCGAAAGGATGTGAAGAAGGCTTCATATTATGTTTGGTTTCTCGGGGCCAAAGAGTCCAAAGGACTGCGCGGTGACGAGTATGTGGTGCCTGTCCTCACGTTCCTCATCGACAAAGAGCGACAATTGGAACCGTCAAAAGTGACTCTTCAGGTCAGCAACAAAGGTATCAAAATAGTGCAGACATTAATTGTGCCAAAAAGGAGTGGCGGTCTCGTCGGTGCACACAAGTCGGTCAATATGTTCAGCACAAGTAGTTCACCAAAGACAGAGCAGATCAAGCATCTGATACCCCACCACTCCATCACATGGGTCTCACAGGAGGAGGACATCATATGTTGCATACTATTGATATACAACCCCATCACCAAATGCCCCGTTCATGTGCACGCCTACCGGTGCGACTCCATTGAGACGGCAACCACTTTAAGAAATCAGTTGCAGATATTGATTGATAGACCGGAAAATCAGAAGAAATTCCGTGAAATTGAGATGCGTTTGGCCGCCAAAGGCTTAATGCCCGACACTAGTCCTGTGCCGCCGGGACTCGACTTTATGCCTCCTTTAAGAAAAGCCCTTAATTCTGATGGCAGAAGCACTCGTACTGAAGGCTCAGACAATTCAGACGAGTCATTGGGCTCTTCTTATTTGGGATACAATAGTAATAATAATATCCGAAAAGAAGTGCAAAACTCTGTCACCAAAACCAAACTGAATAGAAGTCACTCAACAGTGAATAATTGCAACATTAATGACACTAACATTAATAATAACAGTAATTCTAGTGCTAGTAATGAACGGGTCTCTACGCTCTACGAATCCCTTGCGGCAGAGTTTAGGGCCAAACTCGGGAATCCCAAAACCGGACCTATTCTACTGCCACCGCGTGATTACGACACCATCAGTAGAAAACGGGGAAAATTAGAGGGAATTGAGTATCGGAAGAGCACCAACACTCAGATTGTGGGCACAGTGGACACCAGTGCCGGACCACCAGTCCATCACATCAAAAGTCCACTCACGCGGTCCGAGTCGTCCATTGCTCGGCCATTAGTTCGTCGATCGTATTATTTGGACCGAATTGAGTGACACTTTGATTAAAATAGTCTTAATTATAGAATATTATATTTAATTTAAGATTTATTTTATTGATATTCAGTCGAATTCATTAATTTCTAATAATGATTTTCATTATTATAAAAATTAAATTAACTTTTTTAAAACTATTTTTTTGTGTGTATTTAACTTAATTATCATTACAGTAAAAGAAATGTTTAAATTGTAAAAATTGAATCCAAACATACAATTTGTGAGTAAGTATAGCATTAACTCGAATTTGATGGTCAGACCAATGACTCTGAAATAATTTCTGAAAAATTTTATGAGCTTTGAAAATATGTCTAAAAGTCATTATGAAAAACACATTAATTTTAATACATAAAAAAGAATTTCAGAAACAATTCATGAAATCATGAGAACTGAGAAGAAGAAAATTCTAAAAGAAAAATAGAAAATCTAAAAAAAGTATGTCTAGATTCCAGACTCTAGATTCTAGAGTCTAGAAAGTCAAAAACTTTATGAAGTGTTCAGTAACTGATATGATATTTAATCAAATAATGATAATAATATCGAAAAAATAGTTTCCGTACACTCTATTTGAATATAATTCTTAATTCAGTTTTTTAACTTTTCTCAGAAATTATTTTTATTTTTCTTTCTTTTACTTTTCGACTATAAGTTACGGTTTGTGTTCTAAAGAATTAATTTATTATTAAACCAAAAGTTTTTTATTTAAAGGAAAATAAAATAGTTTTGTAGCAAAAGGTATTATTTTTGTTGAGTTTATCATTGATGTGATGTGAACTCTGTATTCCAATGCTTATACATTCATATCGTGATAGCGAACAAACAAATATTGTATTCAAAGTTGCATTTGATTTCAATTAGAATATACGCAAAAACTAGAAAAGAGGAGGAAATCTCGTAAAAACTTTAAGCCAAAGCAAACAGCAGTTATAAAAACAGGTACTTCAAGTACTTGGAGTACCTGAATCTCAGGTACTTGTATTGCAAGACTGCGGTAATAAAAAAAAGTCAGAATAATTCAAGTATAGTATTGAATCAAATGCTTCAAATTTTTTCTAAATTGAACTATTAGTCGAAAAAATTGAACTCAACTCCAAGACATTTAAGTTTATCTATTGTCGACCTAATATCACTTCAAATTATTCAAATGGTTTAGTTTTGATTTATTTATTTATTTATTTTCACTCATTTTTATTTATTTACTCAACATATTTGTGAACTCTTTTATCATTTTATATGTTATATCAAAAGAAAATATGAAATTAAAGAAAAGCAATTATAAAAATGAAAACTTCTTTTTAATTAATCGATAACATAGTTATTATCAAACATTAATATCCAGGAGAAACTTAGTGTCAATTCAATGATAAGAATGTAGTTTGGGTGAAATTATTGCGATATTGAATATGTGCTAAAACATTAAATAACTTTCGATTTAGCACAACATATAAAATGTAAATAATATCATTTCTAAACAGCTTTTTAGTTAGTTTTTCTCAAACTTATTCTATATTTTTATTTTGAATTTTATTCTTTAAATATTATAATTTTCTTTTGGCTCAATAGCAGAATATTTATGACATTTTCAAATATAACCAAACAATTTAATCATAAAGTTTTTGTTGTTTAAATAATTTTGCGCATAAAATAAAATTATATATCATTTCCAGATATTTTAATATTTATTATGTCTTTCAATAAGTGTAATAAAAAAGTTATTTAAGTTTATGAATGAATTCAATTAGGATTATGTATTGAATTATATTTTTATTCCAAAAGTATTTCTATTCAATAAAATTCTAGAATTCAATAAAATTTATTTATACTATATTTGCAAACAAATTATGAATAGAATTGCGAATGACTTGGAATTTGATTTACATTAGAAGATAATTAGTTAATTACTAGAAATTCTTATTTATGAAGACATCACGACTTTTACCATAGAATTATTCATAAAGTGTTGTTTATATCTCATTCAATATTTCCTATAGAATTGCACAACAATAATAGATTTACTCATTTATTCAATATATAACATATTCACGATTTTCTATTTGTTTAATTTATTTTTAAAGCTATTTCTTTGTAATTATAATTTCAAATTAATATGAATGCAATGAAAATTTATATTAAATATATTCAAACGAAACCATTTAACGATTCAATTCAGAATAATTGTACTAAAACTCTGTTACAGTAGAGTAGAGTGCAATTCAGTTGGACCTGAAAAACGGTTACTTCTATTCTCTAATTAGGATCTTATTGTGTAAAACCATTAGATTTCTGTTCCACTAAATCAAAATCCAATAGTTTTTTTTGGCAGTAATCACTTCAATAGACAATACAATGAAAAAATGTTTAAAATCTATATTAAACCAGTATTTTATTTGTTTTAGAAGTTATTCCACAAAAAGAATAATAATTTATGAGTTCATCACAATTGAGAGGAGTGTATAAAATGAGTTATTCGTAGAACAGGAAAAATGCAGTTACAGTAGTGTAACAAACGATGAGAATAACTCTTTTGTATTGATTAAACTTATTGACCAATATATCTACTCTACTGTACTCTTCTGTTCCTATCCTATCCGGACTAAATTATAAACACCACCATTCAGTTAAGCTTAGAATTCAAATAAGAGGTAAGGGTTGGTCTGTTGACAGTATAAATGGGAATGGCCATCTCAACAACAATATTTGATCAATGCCTCTGATCACTGGTTCCAAATTAAATCATTAATTTCTTTATTTTCCTCAAAGGTTGAAGAAATATTGTTAATGATTAATATGATATGTTTCTTAAAGATTGTTTTAAATTGATTGATATGTTGGACATATTTTCGATATAAAAGAGGTTTAATAGAAAAAAAAATAAAATAAATGTAAATTATTATTATTAGAACAACATTTATAATTAATTATTAATTATTTTAACATTTATTACATTAACCCATATGTCTATTAATTTAATAGATATTTTTAAATTTTTTAATCTTTAAAATTTTTGAAGTAATACAAATAAAACAAATGAATAACCCATTCATCTATTTAACAAAAAGACACAGGTTATTTCCCAATTAATGTTTAAATTAAAAGTTTTTAAACCAGTATTTATGTGATTAGTTTATATTTTTTTCAGAAATTTCACTAGATTATTAAATTAAATTATTAACAAAAATCAGAACTCAATATTTAACTATCAATAATGCAGATATTGTTTGCCATAGCATTTGCAGCTCAAACATCATCAATAGCTAGATGAAAGTCTGTTTTAATATGGTTAGTGCCGATTTTCAACTAGCTGCAAATGCCATTCATAAACGCATTATAGCCATCTGCAAAATTGATAGACTATCAATGATAGTTTAAATTTTGAGTTATGATTATCGTTAATAATTTAATCCAATAATCTTGTGTGAGATTTCGTGAAATGTAAATTTAGATGAATATAAAATTGGTTTTCATTGGTTTTTAAGAGCACTTTTAGATAGGGTTTTGATTTGGTTACTCATTCTCATGAAGTGCTGGCATTGCATGTATTCTCTAGGCTATGAGAACTTATTTGTTATTGAACTTATTTTCAATCAATTTCTAATCTTAGATAGAGCTTGGTACAATAGCCAACATGATTTAACAGTTAATTATTTAAAACAATAGCAATAAGTTGTCATATTCTGGAATAATTGTCCAAATATACACATTTAATGAGATCAGTGTATAAGCCTGTGATCCTGTGATTTGAGAATTGATCACAACTATTAATAAGAAAACTATTGTAATTCTTACAGTTTATTCATTAATATTAGTTTATATCAAATTTGGCGCTAATTTGTTGTAATCATAGCAATAGTCATAACAACACATTGTTTTGATATTATATATTATCATTAGGGCATTGTAAAATAGGTTTTTATCGGACCATGTATAGGTCCTATAATAGGAGTGATAAAGGGGTGAAATAGGTTCTTAAATAGGT
>JAQFXN010001553.1:0-14888 GCA_034693365.1 Liacarus xylariae
AATTTATTTGAATTGGAAAGGGAGGATGAGATAACTAGAAAGCGGAGTTATGATATATTAATGGTTCATTCTTGTTTGACTAATATTTTTACAAAAAATATTGAATTAATGTTTTACTGTATGTGACTATTATACTGAAGCACGTAGTCATCTAATGAAATGTAAGAAATGTTTCTTCTTCTAACACGTCTTTTTGTTTATAAACTCCACATATTTATGTTTATTTTTTATAAATTATTTTTATATCAAATTATCTAATTATTTGTTTAATATGGGCAAAGAACTTGATGTTTTGTCCCGGCTTGTCTTGATAGTTCTGACAAATAATTCGTCTTGTCCTGTCCTGTACCTATATAAGATTAAGACGGAACAGGACGAACATTAGGTACTCTACTATATATCATATTTCTCGTGTGACATTCTTTTGCGACTGACATCTCTATTCTAAATAGATTTAAACTTTTATTACGGACATTAGGAAAAAGATTAAAAACTATATTATTGTCTGATTTTTTCTCATGAGAAATAATAATATCGTTAATATTCCAGTAATGAATGACCAGTTATTTAATATTTGTTTGAACGACCCTCGGAGACAGTGGACACTTAATCCGCAAGCTTAATTTCCCAAAGCCGAAAATGCAGGCAATAAAGGACTTTACGGACAAGATGTAACACAATGTAAACTGGATTTGAGCACCTGGAACTTCTTTTCTCTAAGGTTAAGGAAGCGGAGTTTGTGATAGGGGCAAAGAGATATCGGCTGCATATAGTCTGACTTTCCTCTATAATGCGCCGAAACTATGGCGAAGCTGAGATTAACGGATGGAAACTCTTCTGGTCAGGGTGTGGGTCAGTTCAACATCCCATGCAATAGTTTGAGTGAGAATACTCATATCAATCCGGCCTACTGAGAGGGTATTGGAGTGAACTATATTAGATATGAGAATCGGAATTTTGAAACTCAAGTTTGATAACAGAATGTTTAAATTGATGCAGATGTATGCACCAAATTCAGAGTGAATATGTGTCATTTCTTGAGGAGCTGGAACTAGTTTAATGTGAATTCTAAATTCCGAATCTTATATTCTAATAGGTAATTTCAATGCTCACGTTGGTTTCGACGCTGATATTTGTAACAATGTGATTTGGATAAGCGGCGACAGTTCTTTAAATTCAATCGAAATCTATTGTTGCATTTCTGTTTGTCATATGGGTTGTCAGTTATGAATACATATTTTAAACACAAGGATGCTCATAGTAAAACATGTTATGAGGTGTATTATAGATTTTGTTATTGTCACATCTAAGCTCAGAAGTGTAGTAATATATGTCCGGGTTAAGAGAGGACCCGAGCACTCAACTCATCACCATCTGTTCGTTGGGACACCTGAGGATGATTGAGCGTCTTTCATTTAGATCAAAAGGTGTTAGGATTGGTGGGATCAAATGAGAAGAACTGACGTCAGAATCCTTACGCAAGAAATGATCTGCCATCGCTGAGAAGATGAAATGTCAGCTCATCTGTGTGGCTCAGAATAATAGCAGATATGATGGACAGTTCATATTCAGAGAGCTACTGAGACAGGGCTATAAGGATTTGCAGCCAATAATGAACGGCAACAAAATAATGAAATTGGACATTGGAAATGTGAGATTCATCGACAAACTATTGCTCCTTCAACGTCCACTTGCAGATTTACCAAAAATGTTTGACATCAGAGAAGAAATTAAAGGTTCTTTCCACATTATCTAAACACACGGGAGAATCAAATCAACACTTCAATCCGCGTTGGTTCAATTAATAAAGAAAGGTTTGGCTATGAACATGTGACTCGAAAGAGTGCCGAGGAATTCAATAGATGGTATCTCGACAATGAAGATAAAGAGTTTAAGCTTAAAGACGATATGATTAAATATTGCATGTCTGATGTGGATATATTGATGTCGGCGTTCTGTTCGTTCCGTAAATTATTGAAAGATAACATTAGAATCGATCCGTTGACAAGATGTTTTACTTTGGAGTGTTTCAGAGCAAAATTTTAGAAAGCCGATACAATTGGGATAACACCAATCTAATATACAAATACTCGTAAGCAATCATCCGCGGCAAAGACTTGGATAGACGTCATTAAACATAATTGTGATGCGTAAGCAGGTTCCTGTGCCTTTCACAACCCCTTTACACCTTATATACTTATGTACCCGGTCCATCCCTGAACAGCCTCCATAATCCAGTGTCCATATCTCTCAGTATATCTCATTTACCGACTGTCGAACTGTTGGCTCTCATTTGCCAGGTCACAGAGGGAGTCACCCTATTCGGGCATTAATTCTCCCACCATTCCTTATAACTTCTGATAGGGCTCCTCAGGCGGAATCAGGCTCCCACCAGCTTATCCCTAACAGACAACAGTTGTACGACGCCAACTCCATATCCAGCCAGACAGGAACACCAGACAAAAGAAACCATCCAGGGATGACCAAACGACCAGAGAGCTGTCGGGCCCCCTGGCCGGTTACAAGTTATAGGCTAACCTTTGTATGTGTGAGAACATAAAATATTTATATGCAAAAATAAAATTCCTTTATTTTATTTAAGTTCTGAGTTCAACACTGAAAAACCGAATGAATCATTTACATTAAAATCTTTGCTTTTAAAAGATATTTAGAACAAGATTTCTTAACAATTGATTAAAATTTAATACTTATAATAGATAGTAAAATAAAAATAAAAACTAAAAATTTATTAGAAATATTAGTGGAAGAAAAAGCACTTTTAAAAGTAGTTATCAAAATTTAGGGTAAAAATCAAAATAAAACTTTAGCTTTCTTTGAATTTTAGTATAATTCAAAAAACTACATAATTAATTGTAAATTACAAAAATAAAATATAGTTATAAGATTGCATAATTTTAAATAACATAAACTGTTTAAAGAAAAATAAACAAAATTATCATTTAAAAGATTTCCTCAATTATAAGTTTGTCTAAATTAAAATTATTAATAAATCAAATTTTAATTATTCTATAATAATGTACAACGTAAAAATAAAATAAAAGTGTTAAAGAAAAATAAAAATATAATTTTAAACAAAAACTTTTTACGATTAATGTTTTCTTTATTTATGTATTCAATCCTCACATATCATTATTATCAGGGAATATAAAGTTGGAAACAATGTCATCTATGGTGTATCAAGACTTCCCGACAACAGTGTAATAGCTTATGAGTACTTAGTCTGCTATTGGCATGGATGTGATCATAGGGACTGTAAACATCATGACATGAAAAAATGGGAAGCAGTTATGTCACGAAAAAGATATTTAGAGAAACGGAATACAGTATGTGTTTTTATACAGTATTTATCTCTGAGTGTCACTAGAATAAAAAGATCGACCTAAAGAATAATGAATACCACATCTTCACAGCAATTCTATACAACCTGCGCTTTGTCTATCATCACAAAATTTCTAATGAAAAACTGTACTGTTATCCAAAGCGTTCACTACATGGAGGACGAACAAATAATTTAAAATTTAAATGCAAAGCCGAACAAAATCCAAGGATAAAATATGTTGATTTCGTATCATTATATCCATATGTTTTGTATAATTGCTAGTTTCCTGGCGATCATCCAAACATCATTGATAGATTTGATAATTTGGATATATCAAACTATTTTGGATTCATTTCGTTTAATGTTTTACGCATTAAGTCATCATCATTCCAATTCTGCTGTATAGTTTAAACTGTAAACTGTTGTTTCCTCTCTGCCGTTCCTGTGCCGATGAATGTAATAATGGCAAATGCACTCATTCGTAAGAAGAGCTATCCTGAACAAATGCATTCGTGTCAATCGACCTCCAAGAAGCCGTTATGCAAGGCTATAAAATCGTCGACATTTACGTAGTCCTGGACTATCCAAAACGAATCACTAATCTGTTTAGAAATTATATCAAAACATGGTATAAGTTCAAAACAGAAGCGAGTTATTGGCCAGCAGACTGCACAACAAGAGAAAAAAAAGAATACCTTTTGAATTTCAAACTAAGAGATAGTATCGAATTGGATCGGGAAAAAATTAATGATACTGCAGGCCTAAGATCATTAACTAAATTATTGCTCAACCCGTTATAGGGAAAATTGGCGCAGTGCTCTAATATTCCAATTACACATATCGTGAAATCATATCAGGAATTGTGGAAAATTCTTGAAAATAAAAAACTGGAGATAATCGGCAACGAAGACATTTTAAAGAAAAAACAGAAGCTCAATTAGGAAATACATCTGTTTCCATCGCTTCGTTTGTAAAAGCTAACGTCCGACTTAAGCTCTTGAGTGAAATAAATAAGATTGAAAAATCAGGTCAAGAAGTTATTTATTCCGATACAGATTCTATTGATTTCCTCCATACATATGGCTCCTATCTTCCGTTAACCAATCCATTTTTAGGTCAAATGTCGGACGCAATTGTGGTAGAGTATGGGATTGGGGCGAGAATGACCGAATTCTACACATTAGGGCCAAAAACCTTTGCATTCAAAGTAGAGACACTAAATGGCGATCAATTTAAAATCAAAACAAAAGGAATCACCCAAAAAATGGCAACTTCAGTGATCTGTAATTTTGAGTCGCTTAAGAAACTAGCCAAGGATCGCTTTAACAATCTTCCATCAGAAGTTATAGAAGTTACGCAACTTCAATTCAGCTGTTCAAAACAAGATATTATAACATCAAATCCTATTACGGAACAATTTCAAGTAACGTCTAATAAACGACTAGTTATGGATAATGACAAATATCTTTATGGCTATAAAGACATTGAAGTAGAAACGTTTGCTAATTTAATGATAGATTGTATAGATCTATTATAATTAAAAGTTTTATAAACAATTAAAATTTGATTTTACTTTTTAATTTAATTTGAAATAATAAAATACTTAATTATTTTGAACATTATTTATTTATTTAATTTAATATTGAAGAAAATAAACTTTTAAACAAGTTTATTATTCAAGCAGAGACTTGGGTAAGCATGGTCTTATAGAAGCAGGGTTTTATGATAGCAGCGTCTTAGGTAAGAAGGGTCTTATGTAAACAGGGTCTTATAGAAGCAGGGACTTATGATAGCAGGGCTAAAGGTAAGCAGTCTTATAATAGCTGGGTCTTATTATTACAGGGTCTTATATAAATCAATATAAATAGTGGAATCATGAATTAATATTAATCGAAAATGAAGCGTAAATTTTATTCAACATCAGTTAAATTAAATACTGTTAATTTCGCTTAGAATTCAAATTATTTTAAAGCTGCAAATAAATTTAATAATAATTTAACTAAAATTAAAAGTTGGAGAGAGAGGAAAGTTATTTGCAAGCATAAGCAAGGGTAAAAAAGAATTTAAATTTAATAAATCTGATACTGAACGTCACCTGAATGAAGGAATCCAGCAAACTCCTATTAAATTACTGGGTATTTCTGAAAATAGAGTATACACATGCGATGATGATTGGAATGAAATATTTGGCGGTGAGAATCGATATTATGACGACAACGCGTCATTAGCTGATTTATTTGCTGGTTGGTAATATAATCAAATTAATGATGTCTTTGCTCCTGAAAATACATTTTATGTTACTGACGCTGAAATGGAACATATGAAGTTCAGACATCCATTTACTTGTATGGTTTCCTATCCAACAAGTAATGATAAAACATATTTTGTTCGTCAAATACTCAAATCATACAAGTCATTAATAAATATTAAAACAGATAATATTAAAGTAATGTGGGCTTACGGTCAATTGGAAAACCTGTGTAGATAAAGAATAGGGAATAATGTAAATCTCAGAAATGTTTTCGGATTACCAACGGAAGTCTAGATAAAAGAAGATATTCCACATATCATTATAATTGACGATCTAATGCGCGAATTGGGAAATGATAAGAAATATGCCGATTAATTCACTAAAGGAAGTCATCATATCGGAATTAGTGTTATATTTATATCTCAAAACATGTTCCATCAAGGCAAGCACATGAGAACCTTTGGACTTAATTGCTATTATTTAATAATAATGAAAAGCCCCCGAGGCAAAGATCAATTGAGACAATTTGCTGGAGATGTGTTTCATGGAAAAACTAAATTTCTTATGAATGTCTATGATGAAGCAACTTATTAGAGACCCTATTCCTATATAAAGGTTGATTTAACTCAAGAAACACAAGAAAAATATAGGATTAGCTAAAAATATTTTCCTGAAGAACTTTGTCATTTAGGCTTAGGGTTCACTCCAACAGTGTATCCACCAAAATGAGTGACAATTTAAATAAGTGTGTAACCGAATTGCAAGACGCTATGAGGCAAAAGCGCAGTGGCCGCATTGAAGCGATTAAATATTTGTCAAATTAGAAATGTGGTTTACAATGTTTAAAGAGAAATCTCAATGAATATATGTAAACAAAAATATAGCGCTTATCTCTAAGCACTCAATCCACACAATAAACCAATAAAAGCACTAAAGTTTAGATTCAAAAACAAGAACTATCGTAAAAGATTGGTTCAACAAACTGGAGGCATCCTTCTTTAGTTATTACCTGTAATCGCAAGTTTTATTACTTCTGCCTTATCAAAATGAACAACGGACGAGGAATAAATATTAAAAATCAAGTGTCAACTGAAACACATCAACGGGACTTTAATTAAATGACAAAACTATTATATATTGCTTTAAATGTTGCAATAAATAACGGCTACACTGATTCATACGATATTTATCACATTAATATTTAACCAATAAGTGAGTCCAATATTTGTTTGCTACTTAATAAAAACCTATCTTCTGGAAAGATATAAACTGGAGAAAGAATTTTATCTGTTTGCTATATCAATTATGATCCAAATTGGATTGCTAATGAATAAATTCTTTCTCAATTATTGACTTTAAAGCTACAATATCCATCACCACCTCCACGACTTCTTCCACCACAACTTCCACCAACACCATCACCTTAACCAATGCCGCGTCCGCCACCACCTTCTCCATCTCTCAGTTTCTCTGACATTACCGAATATAACAACTCAACCAAAAGAACTGCCATCAGTGTCTACTCAACTAAAACAAGTCCATCAGCCATTAGATTAAACAGTTACTGATTTAATTAACGATCCTGAAATGCCAATAATTGAAGGGCCATTCCCAAAACATTTCGAAAGGTTTAATAAACCAGATAAGCATAAGATAGATATAACAAATGAAGATGGATATCTTGAAATTACTGGTACAGCACCAACTTCGGAAAAACAGAAAAAGTGGGAGATACCTAAAGTCAATAATAAAGACAAACTATGAAAAATTCCATTACCCTCAAGTGACAAAGATGACATATGAAGATATCTTCAAAAATATTTATTATAATCCTGCTCATCCGGCTTCTTTTGGAAGTATTAATAAACTCTACTCGGCCTCAAGATCATTGGTTCTTCTGCTATCTATCGAAAGATTAGTTGTCGGCTCTAAACACATATATTTCATCGTGTTGCCAGAAGGCATTACAACCATGAAAAGATATTTGTTAATCATCCATATGTACAATTTCAGGCTGATGTGGTTGATATGTAGGCATATTCTTGAGCAAATCTTGGCCACAAGTACATTCTGACAATGATTGACTGCTAGTCAAGATATGCATTTGATATTCCAATTAGAAATAAAACACGAATTGAAATAAGAAATGCATTGAAATCAGTGTTTAATACTGTAAAACCATAAATTACAAACTGATAGAGGGAAAAATTTTTCAACAAACCAGTTCAAGACTTGTTGAAAGAAATGAAAATTCTCTTTTTTGTAACACATAATTCAGAATTCAAGTGCGCTATTGTTGAACGGTTCAATCGTACATTAAAGGCCAAAATGTTTAAATATTTAAACCATAAAGGAACAAAAAAATATATTAACATATTTGATCAATTATTTTAGTCATTTAATAATGCTCATCGCAGGATAATCAAAACTACCCTTTCCAGCGTTAATGTACTCAACAGAAACTACGTCTTCAAGACTATTTATGGCATGGATAATGAATGGGATTATCTTAAATTGAAAACAAAGGCACCTAACTTAACTATTGGTGACAAAGTTAGAAGGAAATACAATTGATGAATATGGTTACAGGATATTATCCCAATTGGACATCCAATGTCTATACAATTGAAAATTCGACAAAAGGCGCGAATAACCCAATGTACAGATTAAAAACATAAGACGGAACTGTCTTGCCTCAAAAGTATTACCCAGAACAATTCCAGAAAATTAAAGAAAACTATTATCGAATTGAAAAAATTGTCAGAATAATGAAACTAAAAGGTATAAGGGATTTATTGCAAAGCCGTTAGAATGTTATGACAGATACACAGTTTTGTACCTGAACGTGAGATTCGCCATGTTGAACAAACTAGAGTATTCTAAAGTATTCTGTGCCCGTGATATTCATTTGTGCGTCATTATTCAACCTATCAATGAAATGGAGAGAAGAAAATCTTTGGATCTTATTATTGTTAACTTTTATGGCCTACTTAATGCCAATTCCTGAAGTAAAAGAATGGATAAAAATCTTCACGGCGCAAAATAATTTATGAAAAACTGTATAATAAATCATTTTATGGCGAACTGATGAGCAATGCTCCGGGCTATGACAACACAATCTCCAACTTTAAAAATAAAATTCATTTTTTAAAACAATTGGATCTACAATGGGAACTGGCTATTGTTGAGATATCTTACACTAAATTTTGAAAAAATGTGCGCAAAAATATGGATGCTGCGATTGAATTACTGGCCAAGAAATCAAAAGCTAATCATATTCAACTGAACGCAGATGACTATTTCGTATTGTTGACTCAACAACTAGAAAAGTTATTAAAAGAGACGCTGTGGAATTATGAAAAGAAATTGGAATTAAAATAAATGCTTTGAAACATCTGAACATGCCCATATTGAAGAAGCCGATAATGTTTCATTTTGATGATATTGCAAAGAAGATTCACATATGTCCTGTCGAAACACAAAATGATGAAATAGTGCGTCAATATTTGAATAATGAAAACTCTGGTATATTAGGTTTCAATAGATATTGTACCTATAAAGCCAAATTAAAAATAATATGTACGACGCTGACCGACCAGAAGATAAAAATACAAATCTCATAACCTTATTTATCTACACTGACATTGTCGAGCCTCAATATGTTAGAGACTCTAAATCAAAACTGTTCCAGAATGTTAGAATACCAGACGAGGAAAAATTTGGTTATCAAGTTGTAATTAATTACGCATTACCAAACTACGTTCCTGCATTATATTCGGATTTTGATAGCATTCAAATCAATATAATGGACGATACCAATGCAACGTTACCGTTCATGTTTATCAATACAAGAATTAAACTACATTTCCGACCGCAAGATGTCTAATCCATACTTAGATAACTACAATTCCCAGGCGGGCAATGGCTTCGTTGGCTTTCAAGTAGTAAATTACCAACGGAAACTTTTTCGGCAAAGTCTTGTCGAAAGCTGTGGTGGCAATGCTTCAGTTCTTGAGTAAGCGGACTTGCATTAAAGAGAATATTTGAAGATGAAAGCACTGAACTTGCAAAAGCTGGAATTAAAAGAGAGAAGAAGTATGTTCACACTGGGGCTCGAAAATCAATAAAAAGAAAGACAAAACAGATCTGAATCATCTGATTAATCAAAATGCGTAATCTACGAAAGACCAATATTATTTTTGTCAAAGCCAAAAAGAGGCAAGTTGGCAAAGGTAGACGAAGAAGGAGGAAGCAAGTCGGGAATAGAAGAAAATCAATAAAACGGAAGAGACATAACAGAATCTGTAATCAAATTGCAGTCGTCAATTCACAAGTTGTCAAGTGTTGTTCCTCTACCCAAGTTTGACTTGTTTGTCGTTCCGCCAACACAAGACCTCGTTGGGAAAAATTTATTCAGAACATCGACCGATCTCGACTATAGATCCCAGCTCGTTCATCCAGTTTGAGATACAATCCGCCGCCGACGAGTACATTAACTTGGAGAAATTATATTTCTACCTCAAAGTCAAGGTTAAAAGACCCATCATTGGAACAACAGACTGGACAGACGTATCGCCGGTCAACTATTTTCTTCATTCGATAATCAAGCAAATGAACATATTTATCGGCAATAGACAAATATCGACCACTTCACCTACTTATGCCTATAAGGCTAACCTGGAAGCTTTGCTTGGATTTGGAAAGAAGCAAAGAACTCATTTCTAACCAGTACACTATGGTTTAATGACGAAGTTAAAAAACTGACGGACCTATTGAAGACATTAATCTTCCATTAAGAGATCACAAATGTGTTAATCTATTTCGACTTCTTCGTTCAGATCTGTCGTTTCAAGGAATTGCTCTATTGGGGGCACTAAATTGACGATTCGCCTATTTTTCAATGATCCAAAGTTTTACTTTAACTCTGCAAATGGAGCACCCGAACTAGAGTCATTGGATCCAGTCTTACGTATTCACGGATCGAAAGTACCTCAATCAGTTGTTGATGTTGTATAGCATAGTGGACAAGCGCCATGAAGAATTTTTATCTGTTTTGTGTACAACGCGGCGTATAATGTAGACTATAAGCTGAATCAGTTGAACCTTAAACACTTTAACATATCGTCTTTGGCTGTCTACTTGGATGAATTACAATACCCTTTAAAAGCATTTTCACCGGAATTCGAAAACAATTTAAATCACATGGAAATACATTCACTTTTTGAGGCTCTGGATATGAAAGATGGCGATTCAAATTTCAATATAAATAGAAAAAATTACAACAATGGAAACACAATTTTTGGAGTTAATTTTGCGCCTGACTTGATCAGCGGATATGGAGCCGTTGGAAAATTAAATCCATTGAAGTTTTGTACATTAAGATTAACCCTGAGATTTAAAAGTGCAACAACGTCAGCCATTACTGTTTTAATCTATTGTGAATTCTTTTCGAATGTAAATTGACATTAAACGAAACGCCACTATTGACTTGTTTTAACAATGACAACCACTGGAAAATTGGTAAAAAATTAGAAGATATTTATTTTTTGTTGATGTATTTCCCTGCTATAGATTACCAAAAATTAAGACATATCCAGCGTCTTTGATAATAAACACTAATCCAGCTAAAGATCTTGGAGAACATTGGGTGGCAATTCATATTTATGAAAATCGCTTTGGTAATTATTTTGATCCAGATGGCTTTGAACCACTGGTTAAAGAAATTGTGGAATTTCTTGGATTAAATTCCTTTCGTGGATGGATCAAATTCCCATATCAAAGTCAATGGGGCTTATCAATCGATTGCGGGCAGTTGTGCATAAGTTTTATGTATCAAAAATCTTTTGGAATATCCGATTATGAGATTGTTGAGGAACATTACAAAAGCTATAAAAAGAGATGTAAGTCTTTACTCTTTAACAATGGAAACTATTTGTGCTTTTATTGATGCTCAAGGATTTTTCGTTAATTACAGATTCTATCCACAAGAGTTGGCCAATGCTGATATGATGTCTAACGATATCAAGAGTTGGGATATGGAAACCGGTATCGTATAGCAGATGTCTCAACTAAAGATTGGATCATAAACAAATGGATGATGGACTATACTGGACTGACTGGAACCTTATGGCGAAACTATTATGACACGTTCAAAGCTTGACATGTTTCTTATTATGCTTTATAAGAAATATAGCACTGAAAAATAAAACAAATTTGCTATTAAACACCCACAATTGACTACCGTATTAAGCGATTTGGATATTCCGCACATTCAACTTGATTGTCCATCTGTAAATAAACTGTCTCTTTAGCATAATAAAGTTATTAATTGTAACCGTCATTATATCACAGATGGCAAATGTTCTTTAAATGAAGATGATTTATTAAAATGTGGATCAATGACGCTGTGTTCTTTAACTTAAATATTAAATAAAGTTTTTTACAAAATTGCGTAATTTTATATAAAGGATTTTCTTATGATTATACTTATATTTGTGCTTTAGCGATATGGATCTATTGATGACTCTAAAATTTCTTTCATTTATTCTTTTGTTTATGTATTAGTTTAATATTACATTTAATAATTCTTATTAATAAAATGAGTGTATATGATTTGAGTGTTATATGTAATAATAATAATCATGATTTAAAGTTATGGCTAATTTTAAAAACTGATGAGCGCCTTCGAGCACACACACACACACACACACAAATTTGTTTAAAACAGTTCACAAGTGTTGAGATGGCAAGACGATCAAGAATGTTTAATCTATCAAAGAGATTCTGGATACAAATATGATATATTTATTATTTAAAAAATTATTATATGTATTACAAAATTGATTAAATAAAAAAAATTAAATTTGAAATTCAAAGTCTATTATATATAATTTATCAAACAGTACATCTAAGTGTGTATATGTCTTAATTATTTGCTTGTCAGACTTTGCTCAAGTGAAATTCACTTTGCCTTTGTGGAAATCAATAACTTTAGTTCGATTTAAATTAATTATCAGAACTGAATATATCTTCGGATCATAGCGCGCACTATACATATTCGATGTTCTTCCCATATCATCAGTAATCAGCTGCATAAATAAGTTATTCAAGTCTATTATCGACCCCGTCTTCTTTCGAATAATTGATGTCAAGTTAACTTTTCCCACAAAGTTTGAGATTATCAGGTTAGTGATCCACCAGATAGTAATAGTTGCTCTGTTTGACGTGTAATGTTTTAGTGTCCGAATACAATCCTGTGAGTTTCCAATTTGGGAATATCAGTAAAGTTGATTTAGGAGCATCAGAATATTTTATTAATGCAATGAATTTTATTGGATAATATTTAACGTCTTCCTGTGTTTGAGCTAATTGGTTTAAACCTAGTTTAAAATTTAAAGAACAGATAGTAACGATGTTTACTGAGAGACGCTTACTAGTTTACGAAGAGACATTTCGAAATGTTTCACTTAAAATACAGTATCTAATGAGCATTGAGCCAGTATTTTTTCTTTCTGGGCAATAAGACATTCAAGCAACTCATTACTGAAATTCATTCTTTGAAGAGCTCCGTCCATCTTGGTTAAAATTAGGCGATGTAGTTTCCACGTTTCGAATTCAATTTTTTGTGTTTCACCAAAACTAAAATCTTCCTTACTTTCAAGAAACGTCAAAATGTCCTTGAATTCGTCTTGATTAAGACAAATACTATTTGATGTAGCTTTGACAATGTCGCCACCAATGAAAATCTATCTCAAATTAATATAGATATCATAATTGTTTCCTCCGTTTTTCTTTATAACTTCTACTCTGTTTGAGTAGGCAGCTTGTTTGAAGAACTCAATGTTAGCAAATGTTTCGAAATTCATTGTTAATCTTGAGAGACTGGTAAATGAAAATTTATTTTGGAGATTCTGAATTATTTAGAGAATAATTAGTTTTATTTAAAATCACTTAATTTTATATTTTTCAACCACTTATAATAAATAACGTCACATTTGTTATCTTCGGCTTCCAGAATTATTTCTAATTCTCCCCCCAGAGTTTCGTCTATTGCGCTCAGATGATCCACCTATTTGCTTGTGTTTGTTGTGACAGTTTCGCGAGTCGTGATAGGCTTCGACACCCAAATCGTGGTAGATTAGACATGCGGACATTACAGGCATTTTTCCATTCCCCGTCGAAAACCCTCAACTGGCTTATTGTCTCTTTCTCTGTTGCTCATTATTAAATTTATAATTTTATAAAACTCTGCTTTTATTGGGACAATCTTGAGGTCTGTGATAGGCTACGATACCTGATCTGATACATATATGGCACATATGAGAAGACATATCGTTTAATTCAATATTTTGTATATATGATCCTTAATATAAATTCAGCATTTCAATGGTCAATTTGGACATTTTTGAATGCTGTGAAAGCAAAGTTTCCTTTTCGAAGGCATATAGGACACGCGCGGGGGATCGATGTCTTTAACGGTGGAACACTCCTTTGGAATGTTAAGTAAACTGATTTTCTAATCATTTTGACATTACAATTAAAGAGTATATTATCCTTTATATTAAATTTTTCAGGATAGTGATAGGCTTTTATATCTTGATTACCACATATTGGACACATTGTTGTTAAATATGAGTCATTATATTCTTCTGTTAATTTAGACATTATAGACATTTTTTATTTGTTACTTATATTTATTTTAGTCTTTATATTAACTTGTATTAGCAGACAAAATGACGTCAGTATTTCCTTATTAATCATCAAATTGAATAACTCATTGTTCATAGTCTCATATGAAATGATCAAAATTTTCTGATCTCTTATAGTTATTTTTTAATTAAATTTTAATTGAATTTATTTTATATTTTTAAATTTTCAAAATATATTCAAATTGTTATAACTCGTGCGCCGCGTAAAAGAATTTTTATTTGACTGCTCATTTTGCACACTTTCATAAGAAATAATCAAAAATATCTGATCTTTTATAGTTATTTTTTAATTAAATTTTAAAATTAATTTATTTTAATTTTTTCAAATTTCCAAAATATATTAAAATTTTGAAGACTCATATGTCTGAACCGTTTAGTTGTGGTACATGTGAGCGAAAGTTCTACCGAAGTGATCATTTTGCAAAACACCAATCGATACACGAAGACATCCACAAAGACATCAATAACTAATTTTTAATTAATTTTTCTAATTTTGTAATTTTCATTTCTTTATTTTTAATTAATTTTTCTAATTTTGTAATTTTCATTTCTTTATTTTTAATTAATTTTTCTAATTTTGTAATTTTCA
>JAQFXN010001554.1:0-14886 GCA_034693365.1 Liacarus xylariae
TTAGTATACTATTCACGAAATATGTGTACCATATTTTTCTGGAAAACCGCATTTTAGGTATCCCAAGGCAACCTCTGGTCTAGCTCAAAGGCGATCAATAATAAGTCACATTCAGAATTATATACACAAAAACCTATTACTGATTTCAGTTTCTAATTACTAATTCTAAACATAAAACTGTTCTATGAATAATGAAATAAAATTAAAAGATTATAAATTTCAACTCAACTATTAATGATATGATATATTTGTAAGAATTTTCAAATGGGCTGAATCAGCCCCGGACAGCTCTCCCTTGGTCTAGCTGATATTATTTATTAAATAATTTAAATAAACTTTCAAAAAAAAATTTAGATTGTGTTTTAATTTTTTTAGACGTACTAAAAGAAATCCGCCGATCAATGGCCAACCCAGGCATCGATGAGGGAGACGGCGGTGGGAAAGACCGTATGTTAAAGCAATATTCAAATCTGTTTGAATGTCTGCGACTAATCGATGGAATGAGATTCAAGAAAAGCTCCGAAATTAATGGCAATTATTTAAAAAGTCTGCTGAAGAGATATTACCAGAAGAAAGCATCTGGACAGATTAAACATAAATGCTGAAAATTGGTTTTTACTCTTTATTGAAAAGTATTTAAAAGAAAAGAAAAAAAAGAAAATAATTAATTTATACTGTTTAATTACAAATATTGAATAATTAAACATTAACATGGATTCATATTTGAATAATAATTCGAAATAATAGTTAGATTATTATTATTAAGAGTACAGATATATTATTAATTAAAAATATGCATCAATTGTTCTAATTATTTATAAAAATGAAATGAAAATAATGTAAAACTTATGAATTAAAAAATTAAAAAATTTAAAATCAGCTAGCTAATATTATTAACAGATAAAGATGGATTCATATATGAACATCCTGGGCAAAGTATAACTTAAGTAAAATGAAATAGACATTTTATTTCACTAATCCTAAGTATAAATGTAAACCAGAAGAATTCAAACAGGAGTGGCAAGTTGATTGGAGCAAATATTTTGAACTATGACAATATTTAAATTTTTACTTTAATTTTCCATCGCATTATTTCTACTTTGAACAGAGATGGATAAAAGGGAATACAGCCCGGAATACCTATCCTGCGATTTTGGCCGATACCCCTTAAGTCGTCCCCTATGTCGGTTCTCTCCAAATTGCTATGAGGGGAGGGGGTATTACGTGAGTGGCCTGGGGCCTAAATCACAAAGGGGTATTTAGGACCTTACGCCCTTTTCCCATCCCTGATAGAAACATAGATGAACTACTTAAAATTTTTAAATCCTAGTATAGCTTATTCTTTAATAGCTTATTCCTTCATTTTATATAGTGAGTGTCAGAGATTCATAAATAAAGCCTAAATACTTTCCTGTCTCCAAAATATTGTAAAATATCCTCTTGACTTATTTAAGTCATACAAAAAATTTGGTTTTTACCTTACTATCTCCTGGGCAATTTTCACATTTTAAAATTTTGTATACCCCCCTGACGTTTTGAGAAAAGACTTTTCAAAACACCATCCCCTATACCTCCACCTGACTAGGCCGACACAGGCTACCTCTGGTAAGTATATTTCTCATATTTCCCACTTCATCTTTCTCTCTATTGTTCTATTATAAATTTAGATAAAAACTAATTTTCTTATCTGATTTGCAGAATTCTAATCCAATACAAAATATAACATAGAATTGCTTTCTGAAAAAATAGGACATGTCCTATCATATGGCTTTGTTAAATGACAATAGATTGATGTGAGAGCAAAATCTCTGCCTAAAAAATTTCAACATTTAGAAAATGGAAATAAGAAAAATCAAAATAAATTAAATGCTTGACTAAAAATTTAATTACTAATACCTGTCTATATTAGAAGCAGATGTGGCGAACAGACGGTGGATTCTGTGATATGTTTAAACTTGAATCAAATAAACTCATACAAACTCTATTGAGTACTGTTGAGTTTGAATGAGTGTATTTAACACAAGTTTAAACTCTTCGCAAAATCAACCGGCTGTTTGCCATATCTGATCACAAATGTCAGTAAACTGTCTGTTTAACTCTTACTTTCCACTTCAATCACATGTGTTCGAGACATTTCTCACAATCATTCACATAGCCTTCAATTTGCATGTCGTAAAAGATAAATTCCAGTCAAATGTGATATATCTATAAAATAATTGAGTAAAACATTAAACAGTTTTTATATATAGGCTAACTTCCATTTAGATAAGTTATATTCAAGGTTGTTGCTCCCAGGCACAATTTTATTACCCTAGCTAAAAGAGCTAAGAAGTAAATAAGTCTCAATCTTGATTATAAAAGTTGATAATTAGTAAATATAAATAGGAACGAACAAAACATTCTAAATTACCAAAAATTAGCTGTTTATTGATATTACCCAGGATTCAATATGATCTAGCCATTCCAAAGATTGTTTTTATGTCTAGTCTTATTTTTGTTGATTAACTCAACAAACGGATGATTAAAAGTTTTAATATAGAGTTTATAAACTCGTTACAACTTATTTCTGCACACATAGTAGACTATCTTTTAGTGCATTAGTTTAATGTTATTGTATTTTTTACTCTCAATGACCGAAAGCTGAATCACTATATAAAATAATTTGAGTAAATAATTTTGTTATAAAGAGGTTCTATGAATGACTCACTTATGTTTTCAAACTATTATTTAGTTGTCGTTCACAGATTAGTCAAATATAAAAACTTTAATCAATACACTAAGAGGTTGTATACTATGTAAGCAGAAATAAGTTTTAACGAGTTTATATAAATATATGCTTAATATTATTGTATAGAAAGTTAAATGTTTCAATTTTAGTTTCCTTATTTACCCGAATATAAGCCGCATACTTGTATAAGGCGAATGTAATTAATTGTAGTTTAAAAATTATCTTCTTTTAGAAGCCTGCCGCGGTTTATATTCGAGTATAAAGTTGTAGAATTGAATTCAATTTATTCCTTTATACACGCATTTTATTTAGCAATAATTAAATAGCGAGTAAATTGTTGTTAAACTTATTTCTCTGCGATGAGCGGCCAGCACGGAGGTGATACCAAAGGTAATGGCCAGACCGGTGTCATATACCGTTGGATTTGTTAAGCCATAAGCTTTCCAACGATATATATATTGTGGGGCTAACTGAATCTTGTAGACTACAAAACCTGTTAACTTACCTAATGTTATAGAATTCAACCTTCAGAATTTATCACCGAGGTTTTTGAGCGCATCCTAGGATTTTGTCTGATTACTTATTTTGGTCCTATTTATTGATTAAAATTGAAAAACCCCAAATTTTTATCATCATTTAGGACCTCTCAATAGTTATTCTAATCTTAATGAACCTAAAAATAAATCCAGTGATGAAAGCGATTCAGAATCAGATTCTAAGTTAATGCAGTATAAAGATATTCTTAAATGCTTTCTTATCGAGTCCGACAAAAAATTAGAAAGAAAATTTATAGATTATAATTTTGTTAATCAATAAAATTTCGATTTTTAAAAGTTACCTTTTAGAATAAATTTTAATGTTTTAAAAATAATGAAAATATTCTCTTGTATTAGCCGCACATGTGTATAAGCCGCGCACTTTAGCTTCTGAAAATCATTTTTTTGTATAAGCCGCGGCTAATATACGGGAAAATACGGTACGCTTTCTACTACTTTATTATTGTTGTATGCGCATACGTGTACGTTGAAATATGTAATTTATGATCTTGATTATTTGAAAACTCCGGACTTAAATTATAGTATATTATATTATAATACAAATGATATCTAAATATTAAACCCTGATTTTTCAAAATCTGCAAATATCAATAACCTTGTTTATGATGTTATATAATCTGAGTGGAAATTTCTATAAGCGTGCTAAGCTAATGCTCACTTATAAAAAATATCTTTATAGAGTACATTATAATTATTGTAAAATTGATTAAATTCTTGATGCTAATTGCTACTAATATAAGTAGTTTATGTATTTTATGCTTAAACATGGAATTCTTTAAAGTGTCTGAATTATAAACATTTTCAAATATCAAAAATCAAGAATAAGAAAAAATAATTTAGTATTTAATAAAAGAATCATTTCAAATAGCTAAAAGGTATTCGGCAAAAACGCTAGGGTTATTCGGTGCTGGATCTGCTATCCCTTTGACATCTCCTTTCTCTTGCCAGGAGTTTCTATTTGAGACTTTTAAGGCATATATCGCTCTCTGTTTGTCTCAGTGCCAGCAAAGAGTTCGTCACTTATTCACAATAAGTTATTGTGGGATAAGATTTACCAATTTGTTCAAGCATTTGACGCACAGTATCAGGCCACTGCATCTATGGCCATAGGTATAAAATCGTTTGTGAAAATAAATCAATAAACATATTATGTACTACTGCTATTATTAATAATACTCCCTATATTAGTATTAACATGACATTCACTAAAGGATTTATTAAAATTTAATTTATTGATTCAATTTTGTATAACAAGAAATAAACAATTCCCTACTCTGGCTATTAATAAAAGCTTTATCTCTTCCTGAAGGACAATTTGAACATTGAAAAAAACAAATGTAATAATTTCATTTTTTTTAGTTTCTTAATAAATGTAGAAATTTATTAGAAAGATAAATAGTTTTTTATTAATTTCACTGAAATAACATGCATATAGAAGGTGATTTTGAGATAACCACCCATATTTATTTTATGCTGAAAAAGTTTCTTTTTTTGTCCTGATGACACTTATTTCTTAACACAATTTCAATCCTTTCTTTTTTCAATTTAAATTTTATATCTAATTATGTTTATGTCTAAAAAGATTTACTAAAATATTCTCTGTTCATTCATTCATTGGTGATCTTTTATCCTTTCGGGTCGGGGTTGAAGGCCTGCTGATCCTGAACTTCCATACAATCCTGTTTGCCATAAATTCTGGATTCAGATCTAAGTTACTCCCATTCGATGGCACAACCCTTCTATATGTATCACTACGTCTTTCTGGGTCTTCCATTGGGTCGGTGACCGTTTAGGACGAGACAAATAGACTCTTTTTGGAAGTCTGTTTGTATGCATTCTCAACACATATCCGAAACATCATAATTGAGCATATTGTCGGTCTTGAAAAGCAGCAGTTCCATGTCTAAAGATTTCCTAACGACTGAATTTCTAATTCCATCGATTCTTCTAACCCCAACCCCTCTAATAATTGTTTTCATGAATTTCATTTCGATAGCCTGCACCCGCCCAGCACATTTTTCGGTCACTATCCAAGAGTTCATGACCCTAGATGAAGGTTGGAACATAAATTGAGTTCAACACTGCTAACCTGGCCGAATTACATAATTATTACTTTGCAATAGTCGTGAGATAGAGTCCTCGCACCACTGCACCTGCCGTACAAATGCGCAAATCAATCTCACTTTCTGTACTCTCATCACTCGTGAATGTGATCCCTGGATACTTGAACACTGTTCACTGCTTCACTGGGACTCAGCCATCACATAGATTGCATTAAGTGGGCGCCCACACATCACCATTGCTTCGGTCTTCAATGTGCTGATCCTTATGCACACTCTCTATCAAATCCATTCATAATCAACTAAATACTCAAAATAAAATAATAAAAAATCACCATGCTGATAAATAATATTTTCTAATGTGTTTATATTTAAGTTTCTATTTTTTAAACCCTTTTTATTTGTAAATTAAATTATAATGGAAAACAAAATTATTGACAAATAGGATAATTTATCTCTAATATTTGAAAATCCAAAGGACTTGTCATTAATAATGCGTCTCTAATAATGTTATTTTAAATAGAACTATAAATTATTTGAATATATTTTCTCAGTAATGCGAAAGAGTTTTTCCACATCTGTAAGAGTTATTTTTAATCGACAATATATACAGTGGAGATAAATTTTAACTGAATGGCTAATAGATCATCCTGTTAGAGTTTCGCTTTATTTCATATTATTTTATTAATCTGTGACCGAGAGCCTAGTTTCAGTATCAGATTATTTGAAATAAAAACAAGAATGACCATTAATATATATAACTTCGCTTTCGCAGTAAAATATTTATTGGTTCTTAAGCTCCCATCCAATAGAATTATAATTAGTTTTCATTGTATTGGAGGCTATAATCCTATATTTTTGTAATATATTCCTATTGCATTGGAGATTCCCATCCTATAGATTTCTAATAGATTCCCATTGCATTGGAAGTTCCCATCCCATAGATTTCTAATAGATTCCCATGCATTGGAGGTTCACATCCCTTAGATTTATAGCAGAAGGAATTACTTTGAAGGAGTATATAAACGAATTTATATACTCCTTTTTCTTCGAAAGCGGAATTAAAAATTTATAAAGAGTTTCTATCGATGACTAACATTTCATTTCAAACTAACATTTGGCAGGCGTTCACAGATTAGTAAAATATACTAAAATAGCCAATCACTTATAGTTTTGATCTGTTCTCCATTCAGTTTAGATTTGTCTCCACTTTATTTAACTCATTTACAATTACATCACTATATTGAATGAAATACCTGAATATACATGTATATGAAAACAACAGAATATTCAGTATAATCAAGGCAATATTTTTCATTATGAAATAATAATGATTGATTGAACAAAGTTAGAATTCTGAAAATTTTAGATTATAATTTTTCATTTTAATAATCTAAAATGCATGATTATTTTATTCTTAAGATTTTATTTAAAAATACATTTTTAACAGGTATAAATACAGAGTATACTATTTGAATAGATAAAAACTTTCTAGTGTAAATGAAATGAGCACTTAAATATTGAACTTAAACTGATCCTCCATCTCAATTAGTTGTTACTTTTCAATAATCGGTATAAGAGTATTATTGACTGTCTGTCTGTGATATAATCTCAATGTAAATATTATTTCATAACAATCAGATATTTTTTCCCCTATATTTATAATAATGTCCACAAATATTTTATCAATCTAGCTGATTTAATTTGGAAAGTGTTTTTGAATTATTATAAAATATAAAAAGATAAAATAAATTATCAAGAAAAATATTTGTAAAATTTTTTATAAAAATTGATTTTCTTATAATTTAAATCAAATCGAAAATATTTTTAAGTTTTTCTAAAGAAAGTAAATCTTAATAGAAAAAAAGCACTTCAACAGTAAAGCATAAAATCACTTATACTCGGTTACAGTGCTATCAGTTTCAAAAATGTCAATATTTTCTCGATTGTATTGAAAGGATTAAATATTTTTTTATGCGATATAACTCAATGGGTTATTAAATATTCATTGATTAACTGAAATGGAATTTCGATTCCGTGTAACGCTTATAAATTATCAATCTAGTACTTATTCAACAAAATAACCTTCGCACAGAATAAGCGTATGGAGATTTTTTTGATAAAATCTTATTAAACGTTATATAATTTTCTTTCAGGGATTGCCAGGTTTGATTTTTTTTTTGGTCAGAATTCTAGAAAAATATTGGCTCAAGCAATACAGCAATTATCTGGTTAAAACTTGTTTTTGAATACAAAAAAACTGACTTTCGGAATTAAAAAACAGACTTACAAAGATAATATGTTCATTTAAAAAACTCAAAGATTTCGGATAAGATCTTTTTTTATATTTAAAGTAGGTGATACTCGGCTTTTATTAATATAAAATTGAGTTCGCATACAAATTATCCTGTAAAATATTTTTAAAAATTATTTGATGCAGGGATATTTTGAACACACTCTCCTTGGCAACTGGCAATACTTGTTATTATAAAAATGTTCTAATCCATAATTTCTTGAGGCATTCAGAAGTTTTAAAATATGATATTTATATGATTAAATTGTCAATAATAGTAAAATCTTTTTTAAATAACAAAATAATAAAAATGACATCTCTTAAAATTATATTGCTAAGTAACTGCCTCTGAATCAACAAATAGTGATAATGTATTGGTGATGTTTAGTTTAAGTTGTTTTATCCGGGAATCAAGTATTTGACCTCCATATTTATTCGAAATCTCAACGAATATCCAACTTGTGGCATAACCAAGGTCAGTTAAATAGATAAACAAGTATTTATTAAGGTAAATGAAAAAATATTGCATTTCCCTCTTATTGACTAAATAGCTTATTTATCGATGTTCTCTCACACAAATCTGTTCAAATTAATATTTTTATATGAAAATATTATTAAGACCAATGATCTAGCATCTTTCAACAGAAACAATGACAAACTGTTATGTTTCAGGTAAATTATTGAAATTGCATAATTTGGGTTTTTTTTAATACTTATATTTACAATGAATTATGTGTTCATAGAATTGTCTTTCTGTTTCAGAATCAATAAACTATTTCATCGTTTTACCCGTAATCGAAATACTCTTATTCATAAAAGTTTATCTGAAAACTTGCACGTGCAATCAACATCAAGAGCAGATAGACTATTAGTATACATAAGTTGTAATCATTATTAAATAGCATTTTTTGGAGATATATTGCTTATTAAGAATATAAGTTCAATATTGAAAAATTTAAATATAAATAGCATTAATGAAGATAAGGCTCAAGAGATTTAATTAAGAAGTGTTTCCACAAATACCGGCACTGCTTTATATATTGTATATTCATTGGATTTTATTTCAAACTATCACTTATGCATCGTTTCATTTAATAATTAACTAAAAATTATTTTTTATTTGTTTTACGTCTTGTCTGAACTTTGGAACAGAATATTCTTTATATTTTCTCCGAGAAGTTATTTTTAAGAAAAGAGTTAAAATGTTTATTAAACAACGTTTCGAGTATTGCATTATAATTAATATTAATATTAATACCGAATTAACGTCAAACTAATTATTTGATACATAAAAATAAAAATTTTTGTTACACATATATAAAGAATTGGATTTATATTATATTATTATACCAGATAGTATTTTGAATCAAAAACATTGTTTGATTATATGGTCTTAAATATGAATATTAGAAATAAAGTTTTCATCATTTTATTCTCATTTGTATCACAAATCTGTTTGATTGTCACCGATAGTGCATATTGTGATACACATCCACTGATGCGCAAAATTACGAGTAAGTTCTTTGAAAACTAATTTTTAAGATTTTAATTTAATAATCAGAAGAAGAGAAATACAGATTTATAATTAAAAATCATGAAATTACTTACATTTGTGCAGAAGCTATGTTATCAAAGTATAGTTAACATAGATTTTGGTTAAGCAAGGTCTTTCAAATAAGTTAGATTTATATGGATACATTTGAAATTTGTCAGAAAACAGTGTGAATGGGAAAATGAAATATTTTGCTTACCTAAAAAAAGTTACGGGGTATAAATCAGGAGATACTAAAGGTCTGTTAAGTCAGAGGGTATAGTTAAAGTTACGGGGTACTTTTTCATATATTAAAATTTTGTAAACTCTCCTTATGAAAATTTTCTCAACCAATCAGAAGGGTATACACAATTCCAAAATATGAAAAAAATAAAGGGTAAGGTAAAAACAGAATTTTTTTTCTGCGGTGCAAAATGTCAAGGGGAGGTATTTTGCAAAATCTCAAAACTATCCTATACCCCTCCTTGGATACCCCTGATATGGTCGTATTTTCATTTCGAGCTTTTTTAAGTTGATCATTTTTGTTTATCTTGGTCATAAAATCTTCTCTATTTTCAGAAAGATTTTAATTTACTTAATTATCTCTTGCCTAAATTATAGCTTATTTATTCTTTAATCTATGGAAACTTTTAACATTATCATAATTTAAATATATGCAGTTTACGATAATATAAAATGTCATGCCAGTGCTAAAAATTATAAAAATTCATATAGCCTAACAGATAGCAGTAAAATGATTTTATTCAATTATTTTAATAAGATTGAAAATATTTTCAGAATATAAATCTGAAATTTTGTGCACAGATTAATTATATATCAATACTATTTTTTTAAACAACAGTTTCAAATAGATTCTCATAAATTAAAATATTGTTTTCTTAATTATTCACATATAAAAGCATAACTGAACATACAGTCATGAGTAAACCTAATCGAGAATTTTGTCTGTAAGTCAGCTTATCTTACATTACTAGTCTATACGAATGCATTATGCAGTGAAGTCTAATTTATTCTCGCCTCTCGATTAGGTTTACTCTTAACTGTATTAACAATTTTATAAAAGCTTTAAAATGATAACCAAGGCATTCACCAAATATAGTACTGTCAAACTTTTTTGAACAAGCACATACTTGATATTAAGACTTTGAAATCCTTTTTAAAAAGAATCAATTTTATTAATATACATATATTGTATAATAAACAAAAAGGGACTATAATTTAGTTAATAACTGACTGAAACAATATTTCCCATGTGTAATAAAATTGTACTTTTCCTTTTAGAAATTTCTGATTTAATTCTTGTTAACGTTTTGCGAAACTATCTCTAACTTTGGAACTTATATATAAGTTAATTCTAAACACTTACACAACAATACAACTCATAATGAAATAATATAAAATATTTGTAGGGTTTACTATTTGTAAATGTGAAATCTTATCTGATCTAGAACCCCACGTAAGAGCTCTGCTTGTAAATAACATTTCATAACTACAATAAGCTAAAGTTTTTAAAAAACAATTACTAAAAAAATCAGATGAGATATATCTATGTTATGATTAAGATATTCAAATATTTGATTCTAAGATAGAAATTCTATGTAATTTTGAGTTTCATATTTAAATTTTGTTATTTTAAAGACTATTTAAAGAAATTTGTATTTTCAAAGAATTTTCTCACTATCTTTTACTAAGAATTAGATAAAACAAAAAAAAATCACCATTGCACAAAAGATGTCAATATGTATTTAATCAATAAGTTGCACAATTCCAATGACTTTTTTTCAATGAATGTTTGTATTTGTGCTAATTTTTACTACAAGTGCAACTTATAAGCTATTCCGGTCCATCCTTACGGAGCAAACAGCAAGGTTAATGAAAACAGATTGAGCAACTTTAAGACTGGTTTATAATGATATAGTAGGAGGCAGTTATAGATTAGTTTGCTTTATCATCTCAACGGGAAGTATTGCATTGATTAAGTGTGTGTTTTATAGATAAATCAAAGCAATTCACTTGAATTCATGATTATTAGACATTTAGGTACTTGAGATAAAACATTAATTGATCAATTTATGTTATTTGTTTTTATTCTATATAATGAAGAATCTTCTCTGAAGATTATGAAATCTAATTTCTGATAGCTCAAAGTTTAATTATTAGGAATGTCTTGAAGCATTATAAGGAAATTGCTGACTGTTGGATCAATGAATCTAGTTAATTTTGTAAATTGTTATTTTTAAAAAAAAACTTGGAAATATATTTCTAAGAATATCTTGTTGATCCTTGTTAAATATTCCCTTGTAATTCTTTTGGGGAGTTTATTTTGAAATATCTACAAATAATAGAGAATAAATTATACTAAATACAACTATGACATTTGTCATTCCTGATCAAATAATAATATGATTTCACCTGAAAATTCACCTGAAATTATGGCTAATTTCTTGAAACTCTAAATCTAAAAATACATTAATTTTTCTTAAATAAATGTTTCATAAATATTAGTAGAATTTCCACTATATTATGTTGAAATTTAAAAATTTCTAACTAAACGCAACTTTGCCTCTCCCAAGTTAAATTATTGTCGTTGACACCTGGATTAAAGACTCTTATATAAATTATATTTCAATTAATATTTCAAGTCCATCTTATTTTGCATGTATTAAAATAATTTAATTATTTACTAATAAACATCTAGATTCTCTTACAATGAACCCATTATTTGTTGGAAGTGAAAAGTTTTTTATTCTAAAAAATTCAGTAAACAAAAAATTTAAATTATTTTATGTCACTCTATTGACAATAATTGGAGACAGTTATTGGAAAACAATTATAACTGATTTAAACTTAAAAATAAAGTACATTAAGGTTTGAATTTGAATTCTCTTATGAAAGTATAAAGTTTATTCTTAAGTTTAAATGAACTAGTTTAGAACTAATAATTATATAGATATCTAGCCACTTCTTTGGAATATCATCTTTCATATTGAAAACATAAGTCTAATAACTTATCCCGAGTGTAATAAATTATTGTTTGTTGCCGAACATGCCTTCAAATGCTTCGTTTGATTAGCTTTGGTAATAATCAAGCAAAGAATTTCAAATTAGAGCTATGTTCAAATCTGGAATAAGATTATGCCAGGTGTTTTTATCTATTTTAACTAACGAAAAGATCATATATTGTATCTAGCTTAAAAACCAATACATGATTTTGCTCTATTGTTAATTGAGTATGATAAAACTTCCAAGTTCATTTCCCCTTATAATGGATTCATTGTTTAAGAATAAATAACTAATCTATTCTATTCTTTCACCGGGGGGTGTCTTAAGCCAAACCTTCCCGGTATATCCCTTCCTGTGGTCAGGGTGATTGGCCACTCAAGCAGTCAACTATAAAATGTATTATAGATTCCTTACAATTAAGTAAGTATTTTATAGATAATAAAGAGAATATTAACTCTACTTTAGACTAATTATAAAGTGTCTAAAAAATTAACTAAAATTAAAATCATTTTCTTCAAAGGTGGAGAGGGATATCCGATAGTGCAGACCAAAGATGATGTCAAAGAACTGGCATTTTTTGTTGAAAACTGCTTCAAAACGACTGATGGCTTAAGATATCGGCGAACATATGAAGAAAATAATTTCGAAAAATCTTTGGTTAAGAAACTGATGCATAAAATGCGTTTAAATAAATTTGTTAGAAATTATTTGGAAAACAAATAATTGAAAAAAATGAAAAAAAACATTTAAATGAAAAAGTTATCTCAGTCTCACATTATTTATCGAAATAATAACCATGGCATATCACTTAAATTATTAAATCTGTAACAAATAATGAAATATTAAATATTATTAAAAATTAGCATAGCTACAGTATTTTTAAAACATTTTATTTAAAAATAGTTTTTGATTTGCAAATTATTATTAAGTAAGGATGGGCAATAGGGGTGTAGCCAAAATTGCCCCCCTGTTTCCGAAAAATGATTAGATACCCCCCTGTGATGAAGAATTTTACTATTGAAAAGGTACCTTCCTGTGACATTTTGCTTTTATCAGTACCATATACCCCCCAACTTTTTGGCTGTTGCCTATTCCTAAAATTAAGACAAGTTGTATTATATAAATAAATTTATAGTTATAATATATTATATTTACTGTGGAAAGCATCCACATAGAATAATTTTGCAAATTCTAGACATTTGTCTACTTTAAAAAGATTTTGTCTACTTTAACCAAAACATGGGTCGAAAAGGAGTATAACTAAAATACCATCTGATATTTTGAGTTGAAAGCAAAATTTTACCATACACCTTGCATTTTTATATTGTACTCATTTTTTCCAAAAAAAAACTCCTATATCCCATGATTCGGCTAACCCTGCATAACAACTGGCTGATGTTAATAAGTATCATTGTTTGTTAAATAAAAATTACATTTTTAACCATATATATTTTCAACAATTGAACATAAAAACTTGATCATTCTATATAGTATTAGTAAACAAGGATTCGATATCAAAGAAACCATTCGATGTATAAAATGTACCAGTTATAAGACAATATTTCTTCTAACAATTCTAACAATGCATTTTTATGTTAACAATCACTAGATTCCTTATATAGTATGTTTGATAAGTTGGGACCCATTGTTAACATGTTATGTAGCACTGGTCAAGTATTTTTGAGAAATTACTTTCTTTTATTATTTATGAGAATATTCTTAAAATATTTTATTGTTATTTAGTATTAAATCACTAGACGGCACCACTACCTCTCAATTTATAAGCTATTATTATATAATATTACCCAATATGAATATATAGGAAAAAATAAAAGGAAATGTGAGGGAGTGATGTTATGAAAGAGAAGAGAAATGTATTGAGTAATTCGAATGATAAGCAAATGAATGAAATTAATAAATAAATTTTTATAATTATGGTTTTTAATATGGAACAAATGAGAAGTACTCAATAGCACTAATACAATCAATAATTACTATTTTAATAATATTTTACGAAAAAATAATAGTGTTAATAGTGGATCAGGTAAGCCGTCTCGAATCGTTCAGACTGAACTGTCCGCCCTAACAAACAGAGCGCGATAGGCTATTTAGTGGTTTTTCATAATTTAGATTTTGTTCTATGATTTCTTGTGAAAGAAAGAGTCATAAGTTTTCGGGTTTTATTAAAAGTAATAAATTGAGATGAAATGAATAAAATAAGTGCACATCAGAGCCAGTATAGTATTGAGGAGAGACTCACCGCTTGTGTTTGGGTTCACGACAGATATATAAATAGCAAAAGTATTGCTGAAATCAAAGTTGACTTTGAATTGCGCTTTAAAAAACAAAGTCTAAATTCTAAAACCTTATATAAATGGGAAGCGAAGGCATACAAAACAGTTTTGGTTTTAGATATTTCCAAATCGATGGATAGGTCCGGGTTCAAATTTCATTGAATGGCCGCCGCGTTCTCCCGATCTGACCACTTGTGACAACTCATGATGGGGTAATGTAAAGGGAGTTATATCGACAATGACTTTTGAAAACACATCAATTGCGTGAAGCATTCATTTTTCCTTTCAATCACATTAGTGAACGAGAATTAGAAAATACGTCTAAGAGAACTTGGAGAAGAATAAGGTTATGTGCAGAAAACGAAGGACAACACAGCGCTATATTGGACTATTAGTTTT
>JAQFXN010001555.1:0-14886 GCA_034693365.1 Liacarus xylariae
ATGCTTTTTTGGTCTTTCAAACTTTTCAGGGACTATTTCTTTATTAAAATATTTTCGTTGAAGTGATTTTCGTTGAACAGATAGTAACCCGTTTATATCTTAGCTTTAGAATATTTCGTACACTTAGTATATACCTAAATAGTGTACAGAGTATATAATGTAATGTATGTATGAATAGTATTATTATTAAACATAAAACTGCCTGAAATGATAAGCTTAAAAGCAGGTCTCATCACTGTCTGTGCACTGCATTTATTCAATGCATTTCACTTTAGCTCTGGTAAATGCCATTATCAGATTGTCTTTTGCAAACCATATGAGTACAGACTAATGCTTCTCACGATCTCTCAAATAAGGCCTTTTCATGTTTGGGTGGAGTAAAGGCACCCAAAATGCAAAAAACTTTTTAATATCAATATATAAAAGTAGTGTATATTTGCCTCTATTTATAACTTTACAATACATTCATATATGATATAAAAACTCGCTATTCTTCCAATATTTGATCTTAAAATGAATTCTGTGTTTGAAAGCACAGGTCATTTTATCAAGAAATAAGCCTATTCTTTATGTCCTAATGTTGTGACTTGAGTTGAAAAGTTAATACAATTCAATGGCTTTTATGACATGAATTGAAAACTACGGATTAAAATCGTTGTCTTCTATAACAATAACTTCAATCGATTTAATGCTTTGCGGAGAATAAACAGAGTTTTTCTTTACATTCATTGCTATACAACTCATCAAATTGAGTCAAAATAATATATAATATTTTGGAGTTTAGTTTTTCAAAGCATTCAAATAAATTAATTCAAATGAATTCTCTTTAATATCATATAATTTGATCAAGTTGTGTCTGCAAACAAGCAATATTATGCTTAAATATTAATATATTTTGCAAATCTTTGGTATTTTCTATTTAATTAAAATATGAATTCTTTTAAAGAATAAATTTGATTGAATTCGTGAACAAAAATGCAATTATTATTATTATATTCGCAAAAATTCAATTGAAAATCTAATCTAAGGCATAATTATTAGTTCAAACATACATTTTCTGGGATCGACTGTAGTATTGTATAAATAATTGGTCTAGAAATAAGTCCACACAAGTAAAGCACAGGTAAATCTGTAATATTGATAAGTTTCAGCTTTTTTTATCAAAAGCTATAATGAGTTCATGAATTTGTGTTCAATTTATTTCCCAAATTCTTATATATTTTTTCAATTTTCTCCAAAGAATTCTCCGATAATTTGTTGATCATTTATATAACAGGTCTGATGTGAGACCACTATTATGTGAATCACAGTTATTGGAGTAATGTTTTCAAACATTTTTCAGTTTAGGCCTTCTTATAGTCGTTCAGACGAACATCAATGCCATTGGAAAGTCCCAAAAGAGCTTTTAGTTTGTTATACAGTGTTGACCGAAAGCGACTTGGAATGGCCTCATTAGCACTCTTATGCACTTATCTATCCTTTCGCACACATCTTATGCCACTTATTCTTATGGCTTTATATTCATTGTTCCGGTATTGATGTGACGTCTTTTACACATTTGATATATTAAATGAAAAATGTGTTCAAATGAAAGAATTATAAAAATATGTTATTTTCAATAGTTATTAATTTCAAATCTCATTAATTGAATATTTTTTTAATTATAGTGTTTTAGGAGAAATTCAGTTAAATACTGAAACCATATATTTTCTCAAAACCTTTAAACTACTTTAAGATTGCATTTGAAAGCAACGCCACTGTTGTTCAATAAAAACAGAATTTCAGAGAACTAAATACAGTATTAATACATGATTTTCAAAAACAATCTTTTATAATATAGGAATTAATATTCTTCAGGGATATTAGGGATGACCAGAATTGTATACTGTATAATAAAAATTGTCATGATACTTCTAAGAATATCGAATTCTAGCAAACAAACTTAATCAAATTAAATAATTACTTTTCATGGGTTATATACTTCAATTTATCTATAATACTCCCTGTGCTGACTCAACTTGGTTATCCCCTAATTCTCATACAAAACACAAATCGCTTTTATTAATATTTTATAAAAATTTAATGAAAGGTTTGTTTTTCATTATTTTATACCAAATATTAACACTAAAGTCGAGAAAAATAAATTAAATTTCTTTTCCTCTTTTCAGCTAATATTTCAATAAAAATAATATTTGCAAAAGATTTTCTCTTATGAATGAATGGTTTAGTGAAAAACCCAACTGACGTACAAAATAATGAACCAAAAGCCCGATTTCAATGATATCAATATGAATGCCTCACATATTATATATATTCAAATGTATTCATCTGTAATTTTAATATGCGTTCAGTTCTCTCTTCTCTCTTCTTTTGTATGTCTAATATTTACTGTTTGATAGAAAAATAATAATAAACTCAATTTTAAAAATAACGCTTCAAAAGCAAAGTTATGTATACAATAAAGGAAAATGCAATGCAATGTGTGATTGTGTAAACTTTTTTAATATGTTTTCGTTTCATTTGCATTCATTATAAGAATAAATGAAATTTTTTATAAAATAGGTTTTTATTATTAACTATATTTCGACGGAATTTAATTTAACTTTTTTTAGGCCACAAAGTGTTTTGTGAAAAAATATTTTCATTAATCGACAAATATATGAGTTTTTTTGTGTGAAGTATTAGCTCGAGATTAAAAAATTTAATTTAAAGTTTCATTAAATTTTTTCTCATTAAAAATATATATCAATCAAAAGAAGAGAAAAATGCAAATTCAAAAATATATTAAGAAATAAAAACTTTTATCAACAATTCCTTTCATGCAATCAATGATTTTAATTTAATAGAGATTACAGAATATTATGAGAACTTATTTCACACTTTATTTGAAATTATTTGAAATCAAAGGTCAATAATTCAATAAAAAAAGTAATTAAAAAATCTAAATTGAATATAATCTAATGAATAAACAAGAATTTAAAATAATTTGATTCTCAAACCTAATTCTTATTCTTCAACTAAAATAATAATTATATAATGTTTAGTGATATCGGGATGTGTTGAATGTGTGCATAATTCAGTGCACTTTCAGGCACTGTCGCCATCGTTTGTTAAATCGCTAACAATATTATATATCATTGAATAGAAATACAATTTTTTCAGAATTAAAGTCTAAAATAAATTCTTGTATGTAATCATAGATGAAATAGAACTATAGCTTCCAATAGAACTTTTTATATATCATAAGAGGAATGGTTTGTTCGGCAATAAAAACAAAATATTGGAAAAAATTATTATTAAACCGAATGCTTGAAAGAGTGAGAAAACAGTGGAAACGCTTAGGCAATGATTTTTAGTGTTCACTCAAGAAATTGATTGCATTTAAAAGCTTTTGCTCAAAGATTTTTTGATTTTTTCATGGATTTGTGCGCTCTCTCTAACACACAATAGGGTTTACACTTGTATTTCGATTTTGATATTCTGTTCTCTTTTCTGTCTATTTTTTGTCTGTTTCGGCAAAAAAACAAACTTTTGTTCAGAATTTTTTTGTTATTCCATTTGGTTTTCAGTTTTTTACTTCTTTTCTCTACTTTAAAAGTAATTTTCATAATGTTTTATATGTTTTATTGTGTTATGTCATTGAATACTATTGTTTTGCTTTCAATGTTTCTATCCCTTCCACTCCCTCTTCTTCTCACACAAATCTAAAACAATTAGATTAGAATTTAATTATTTCACTGTTTAAGCAATGATTTTGAGTCAAACGAAATAAAATTAATTTTTTTCTTCTCAGAGAAAATAAAAGTTTCATTTTGTGAGAAACAGAGAAATATAATAAGAAAAGGTATATTAGAGCAAATTAGGGCAAATTAGGGCGAATTAGCTAAAGAGACCAACCCTTGAATTAAATAACATTAGTCTAAATGTTAAATAAGTTACAAATAGAGGTTTTTATGGGTTTTCCTCCTAACAAATCGACTTTAGTCTAGAAATAAAAAATGGAATAATTTTTTAATTGTTAATCAATAGATTTTAGTTTAATTCAATTTTTTTTCTTTTATTTAAATAATAAAAGAACTGAAATAAAAGATAATTTTCTATTCCTATAAATGCATTAGTTTTTTACCCATTTATCAAACTATAGAACAAATATAAAAATGATTGAAAGAGAGAGACATTTATTTTATTATTTATGATATTTAATAGTTGTTAGTCTCTATTGATTTGATTCTTTTTTTCAATCGTTTAATGCATTCACAGAATATTCTCTCTATTAATAAAAAAGTTTTTTTAATGAGAATTATTGATTTATAATATTTGCTTTTAATTTATTAGTCCTAACGTAAAGTTAAATATATTTGATTTCATGCATCAGTTGATACATTCATTGAGAGCACAATTTTTATATTTTATAGGTTCATAACAAACATTAAATTATTGATTCATTAAATTAATTAATTTTAAAGATTTTTCTGTTGAACTAAAAGTTTTAGGCAATCCTTTAATGAGTGCAATAAACTTCCGAAAGAGTAAAAGGAGGAAAAAATAAAATAAAATTATTCGCTCGAAGAGTAATAAATTAATTTAAATCTTGGAATAAATAATTTGTACAATCATTTAAAATTTTTCAAAATTCATAAATTCTTTATATCATTTGATTGATTTATGCAATAAATAATCATTTATTGAATGCATTTGTCTTTTTTCCTTTGCGTTATATAAAAAGTTTAGTTAAAACTAATTTTTGTAATTTATTATTAAAAATAGTTTTGACAGACAATATGTTTTTGAGATAAAATTGAAATAACAGTCAAATTACACACAAATACTTATATAATATAAACTCGTTACAATTTATTTCTGCATGCATACCTGACTATTTCTTAGTGTATTAGCATAATGTTTTTTACATTTGACTATTTGTGACCGAGAGCTTAATCTCAATATCAAATAATTTCAAAATAAAATTTTGTTATAATGAGTTTCTATCGATTACTCAGGTTTCTTTTCAAACACAAAATTAGGTGTCGTTCACTGATTACTAAATTATAAAAACATTAAGCCAGTAAACTAAGATGATGCATACTATGCATGCAGAAATAAATTGTAAAGAGTTTATAAACTGTTACAACTTATTTCTGCACAACTACTAGACTATCTTTTATTAGTGCATTGGCTTAATGTTATTGCATTTGACTATCAATGACCGAAAGATGAATCACTATATAAAATAATTTGATTAAAACATTTTATTATAAAGAGTTTCTATGAATGACTCAGTTATGAGTTCAGAGTATTATTGTTGTCGTTCACAGTTTATTCAAATAAAATATCATTAGCAATACACTAAGAGTTTGTATACTATGTGAGCAGAAATGTTATAACGAGTTTATATGAGGCGATATTTCCAAACAGGAATCAATTTTGCAAGAATAGATCGTGTATTTGATGGCTTCTGCTTTAACTTGCAGAATAATTGCACTATAATATTCATATATAAGTTCATGAGATATCAATGAATTTGTGAACATATAAACAACTTTAAAGTTGACTATTAGTAATTTCACTGATATATCTCATGAACTTATATATGAATTCCATAATGCACTCATACTGCAAATTAAAGCAGAAGGAATACACCATCTATTCTTGCAAGATTGATTCCTGTTTGGAAACATTGCTTCTTATATATTTAAATTTAGTTTTAATGTGTGTTTAGATTTTAATAAAAAGATGATTTGTATTTTTTTTCTTTATTCAGTTTATTAAATTTTATATAAACTATTCTCGGATTGAATTCAAATATCAGATAAATGTCTCATTTGTTTAGAAATGCTTTTTTAAATAATATTTATTTAAATGACTGAGAATTTATATTATGTTTATATAAATAATGAGTTTATAAAATTAAAAGTTTGCGTTTAATAATGAGTAGACTATGCACTGAATCGTTTGTTTAATATTCAAACATAAAATTGAGTTCATTTCAGGATTTAAATCAGAACTGCTAAAGTAGGTACGATTTTTGATAAAAATCTGACATTGAATCAGACGAACTTGTACCAACTATGGTTATACCGCAAAAGATCGAATTCCAAAAAGTGGAAAATATTGTTCCCATTAAATCGATTCCTAAACAGGCGAATATTTATGAGAAAAAAGTCTCAACAAGTCGTAAGCATCGTTTCATGTGATTGAAATATTTAAATACTTTTTTATTTTATTTTTTACTTTTTTATTAATTAAAATTTCACAAAATTTAATTGTTAGTTAGATAATTGTTTAATTCAGTTAATTAGTTAAGTAATTTAATTTGTAATATATTTAATTCTATATTTTAGGTTCAATCCAATCCAATATTATACAGGGCTTTCACTCAATAAGTAAACATAGGAGTCCATAACACTTCAATCTATTTATAATTAAATTAAATATAATATTATACAAATTTTAAAATTACTATTTTATTTTAAAGTTTTATTTATTTTAAATTATTTTTAACAATTTAAAATTAAATAAGATCACAAATCCTTTTTCAAATTTCTTGGCAGAAATGACATTACAGCGAAACCACTAAGCTCATATTATTGAAAATTTGCATAAATATGAAGGACATATAGCTTGATGAAATAAATAAATCAGCTTGAAAAAATATTAACCAAAAGAGAAATGACAGCAATTCTGCTAAAACTGCCATTTCAGTGAGAACCGATTAAAACTTCTCTTTGTCCAATCAGTTTGAAGCTAGGTAGGCTCGATTGTGGCACCCTATAATTTTCTAATTTTGCTGGTCATATAGTGATTATTATCTCCGAACTATTTTTTTAAAAATCGCACTTTTGGACAAAAACTATTGTATTTATATTTTTCGACTTTTTGGGAATAGATCTTTTGGGAGTTTGAACTTTTGGGTGACACGAGATTCTATTAGAGTTTGCATGACTTTGTTTGACACAATGTCAGATTTTTATCAACAATCATATCTACTTATCAGCTCTGGTTTGATGTAATTATTTCTGTAAAGTAATGAAAGATTTAGTAAAAAGTTTTTACAAAAAAAACTTATATTTGTTTAAAATTATTTGTCAACTTATTAAAATCAGACAATTATACTAAATTAAAATTCCATTTTCTTGCTGTGATAATCCATCTATGTCAATTAATAAAAAAAATGTAAAAGAAGTATTTTAACATAAGTTAGATAAAATATTGTAGCTAAATTAATTGAACTTATATTGTAATATTCATAATTCTCATTGTGAAAAGAGGTTAATAGTAGAATTTAATTTGGTTTATAAATTATCGGTATAACAAAATATACTTGACACATTTTTAGTATTATACTGTATCATCTTGGCTAATAAGTTACTTACTTTCTCCTCTCTCTCTCTCTCTCTCTCTCTCTCTCTCTCTCTCTCTCTCCTCTCCTCTCTCTCTCCCTCCCTCCCTCCCTCTCCCTCTCTCCCTCCCTCCCTCTCCCTCCCTCCCTCTCTCCCTCTCCCTCCCTCTCCTACTACTACAACTTTTAAAATCCATTGATTATTTTAATATTTTACTGATTCTGTGAAACATTCTAACAAATGATATAATAATTGAATAGCTTTTCCAATAAACTATTTACTTTAATTATTGATTTGTTAATTTCACAAATGTTTCGAATATTAAACATATATTCGTTATCCAATCTGTTTATCCAAAACAACCCCAATCTATCCTAACTCTGTATTAAATTTATTAACAAATTATTTATATGAGCGCTAAATATTAATATTTATTAAAATATAGTTTGTTTACTCAGACGTATAACTCTATAAAATATTTATTTTTATTAAGAAATGTTACGCCAGTTATAAACTTATAAATTATGTGTCTGTTCTCTATTATTTGTATATATTGTATAATTTATTTTGATATTCTTTGAATATTTCTTATTTAGAATTGCTTTACTTAACTCATAGCAAAACATATTTCAATATTTTATTCTGAACCCAATTCTGAATCGAATTTGGATCAAATGGTAAATATACTCACAAATTGATTATATTTAAGCAGTGATGCAGAAGAGGGATATTGAGTTATAGCACAGGAATAATTTTTCTAATTTACTTACATACAGTATACTTATATCCACAATAGACTCGTGTTTTGTGCAGTTACTCAATTCGCTCCTAACTGTTACACCAAAACGAAAGCAAAATAGATTTTCGCCAATATTTTATTGTATTGTTACATAAAAGAATCCTTAATTTTGAATAAAAGATTATTATATTTGGTATATTTGAATAAAATTATTTTTGGTATATCTCCCCTAAAACAAACAAGAGCATTTGAAAATCTCACAGAATTTGCCACTTTTCTCCTTTGCATTTTATAGTAGAGAAACTTAATATCTGTAAAAATGTAAAAGTAAATGTAATTCTGTAAAATATCATGAGAATAAACGATTTTGCCAGGGTTCTTTCCAAGAGCTTTCAGGATAATGTTCCATTATGCTGATTTTTTTAGCTTAGGTGAATGCATAGAATTTTCATAGAATTTCACAGAATTTACCATTTTTTCAAATAAATTTTTATTTTAAAATAAGAATTTACGAGAATTTGACTCAAATTTGACCCAAAATTTAATATTTTGACCAGGCAATTTTTACTGAAATTACTGTTTTGTGGATAATATGACACGTTTGGCTCCATTTCGTTAAAAATTCTTTTTAAGGTTTTCTCTTTATTCATTTGGGGATATTCCGGATTGTATCCTCCTGGGCAATTATTGTGGCAAAAATATTAAATTTCTTTTTAAATTCTATGATAATATAAATACAGATAAATTTAAAGGGGAGCTCAGTGGTTGAATGGTTAGACAGCTGTACACTATTCAAAAAGTTAGCAGGTTTGACTACAGTTAGTACTGACAAATGAGTGAGGAGACCAATGGGTAACATCTCTCTCCCGACAAAAAATATTTTGTCTGTTCTCCTTGAGGTAGAGCGCCGTCGAAAGTTCAATTAAGCGCATGACAGACGGATAAGACAGTGGATTTGCGCCCCACTATGACTGTTCCTTAAAAATTAAGCTCCCTCTAAAAAATAGAGTATATACAAAGTGTACGAAATATTTTAAAGCTAACGACATAAAACTACAAGACACCAGAAATTTCTAAAGTGGAATTTTTAGCCCTATTGACCATTATTTTTGGCTATAAGATTTTCCTTTCTAACATATCTAGTATTTATTCTAGAGAACTTCGAAAACACCTTGAAAATGCATTTTAGTCTGAAAATTGTTCATTTTTTTGGATATTTTTTTATTGCATAACGAAACCATTCAAGGAATATCATATAAAACATGCCGCGTGTAATGCCTAGGTAGTGGTTCAGATTTTCACCAATGTACGCTATTCAATTATAAACAGGTCAATAGCAGCAACATGGTTTGTAATTTTAAAAAAAACAAAAACAAAATCAAATGTGATTTTTGAATTTATGGCGAAAACACTAGAAAAGTTATTTTTGAAAATTATTCTAAAAGTTCATTAATTTGGTTTCCCCTTAACATTTTTTATGGGGATTTCGTGTTTTTCAAATTAATTATAAAATGGTCCTGATGTTAATAATTGGTCTCAAATTCATTTTTTTGTCAATTTTAAAAATATGCCAACACGACTTTTTTAAAAGTTGCTAGAATAAAGATGAGATATGTTAAGGGGGTAAAAATTATAGCCAATTCTAATGGATACAAATTCCATATTAGAAATTTCCGGTATATTTTTGTTTTATATATTAGCTTTAGAATATTTCGTACAATTAGTATATAAGGCTTTCCTGCGAGACCTACTATTGCAGAAGGAGGTGTCAAAAAGTTAGAATTGAATTGAATATTTGGAGAATTAGAATAAAACACCTGTTAATTGTTGCGGATTTTATTAATACTGAATTATTATATTTATTACATTTTAAACTTGGTTGTTTTATTGAACGAATGAAAATAATACAATTAATAATACAATAGTAATAATAATATTAATTAATTAATTGAAATAAATTCTTATTATATTTATATATATTTAATATTACTTTTTTTCAAGTTTGACGAGTGGTTTCCGGTCGTGAGGCCTCTTATTATACATATTTACAGTGCATCTAAGTTTCATATTTCTCGCTCCTTAATAGTGAATAATTGCACCAAATATTGAATCAGAATATGTATTAGAATAAGAAAGTGTTTTGAATTTTTCAATCTATTATTGAGATAGAGTTGATGGATGTCTACTTGCCATCACTCAAGAGCGAGTCAGGGCTACCATAACCACTGGATGCGTCATCCGCTGCCTGTCTGTTGTGTGGGGGCGAAGCCAGCATTTCCGTCTGCTTCTTCAGTCGATCTAAGCTATTATAAGAATTTCCCCCAAACATAATCATCTCTTCGTAATCGTATTCACACAAAATCTTATTCTCGTAGAGATAAAAGCGGTCTCCGATGCAGAAACTGTGCCAAACATATCAGAAAATACAATAGAAAAGTCTAATTAAATTCCTATTAAACTCTATATTATATTATCGGCGAAACAAAAAAAAATATTTAATAAGTTTTTGTGCGACTAATTATAATCATTTTTGTCTAACACTCTATATATTAAAAGAGAAAAATATATTTATTATTTAAACAAAATGCCAAAAAAATCTAATTAAATATTTTTCTCTCTATATATAACATACAATAATATTCGCTTTCATTCTCTATCTTTCAGTTTCAAAGGGGAAGAAAATAAGAGTGTTTTTTGTATTTCAATAGAGAACTAAATGTTAATTAAAATGAAAATAATTTATATAAAAAATTGGTATTAAAAGTGTGAGCGAAGAGAGAAAAAATGAATATTCAATTAAATACATTAATAGTGATTAAGAGTAAAGCAACAAATAATTACTTCTATTTTTGAATAGAAAATTAATTAATTTTTTAATTGATTTCTGAAGTGTATTACAGGACTAAACACAAGAAGATAAACACATAGAGAGGAGAGACTACTCACCGATGACTACATTGATTGCATTGAAAGCATTCCACTAAAAGAAAATAAATTAAGAGAACATTAGATATATATAAATAAAGAAAAAGTAGAAAGAAATAATTACAGAATCAATGATAAGAAAAAATAGATAAATACTCACAATGATAGACATGACCCCCGCGAACCCTCATTACCATTTCGAATGCTGGAATCGTTTTATTACACGCAGAGCACAGACCAGTCGTTCCGAATAACCTTATTTTGGGGTAAAAAACAATTTGAAAAATCAGAAAATTCAAACAAAAACAGTTGATTAAGAATGGATGGGCGCAGGGCTTAATAGATAAAACAGGCCCTGTAGTCAAGTATAGAGATTTTGATAAATTTTAAAGAAAATCTAAAAACCAGTGTTTAAATGAAAACTTTGGTAATATTGAGCCCCGAATAAGAGCATCGAAATGGCAGAGCTTGTGCTCTCTTAACTAGGAATGTGTTGACCGCATACTATCAGTGCTATAATTTGGATGTATTAGAGTATTGTTGCGGTGGTGTGTGAGTGGTGATAGAGTGCCGTACCTGAGGTAGTCTCGTTTGCAGAGAATCAGATTGGCTTTGGTGAAGAGCGTTGATCCGACTTCGCCGAGTCGGCAGTCACAACAGGCACACTTGAGGCAGTCTTCGTGCCAGAGCTGGTCCAGTGCTTTGAGTAGATACCTCTCTCTAATGACTTTATGACAAGCGGCACATTCGGGCATATTATTGGCTGTCATTGGTGTCAATGGTTGTCGCGTTGGTATTATGGGTCCCGAAGAAGATTTCATATCCATTGTTGAGTCACTCACTTATGACTTAACTATTATTTAATGGAAAATATCGTCCAATAAAATAATTGAAGGCTTGCCTGCAATACAAAGATATAGGGATTAAAGTATAGTGAGATTGACTAAGAATTAAGTGTTCGGCACTTCTATTCAATGGGAAGGCATTATATAGTAGTGTAGAGTAGAGTAATGTAAAGAATTTGAGTTTTCAGGTCGAGAACTGAATTATTGGTTATATTTGACGCTTTATATCTGTTTTAACTATAATCGGCTTAAAGGCCGATTCCATATATTCTCATCTTTTCATATCATTTAATTATATCATTGAAAAAATATTTATAAAAGTTTTTCTTTTTCGGTCGCATCACTGTATGAGTACTCAATTCAATATAAAAGCATTTATTAAATTTGTAAGAATTGCCAAAGAGTGCAGACACAGAGACACACATTGATTGCACACATAATAACGAATATCAATATAAATAGTTATTTCAATATAAAAAGAAAATATTTGCGATTATATTGAAAGCAATATTGAATTGTAATGAAAAGCCAAGTCCTAAACACAGAGAGTACTGCAAAACTAAAAGATTGGCTGCACTAAGAAGTAAAGTGTTGTGATTTCCGTTGTTGTGCGCCGACAACAGCTTGTCCTCTCCTCACTCTCCCATTCTCTCGCCCTGTCTCTCATCCAGTTTTGTCATTCTATGGCTATAGTGTATGAGTTTATTTGATGCCTCTGTGCGCTCCTATTAAATCATCAGATCTTAATTGAAATCTTGTCAAAATACAGACAAAGTGAACGTTAATACACGTGTCATAGGGTGGCCATAGCAACAGCAACATCCTCTCTCTCCTCTCCTCTCCTCTCCCTTCCCTTCCTCTCTCACCACTCGACCCTCTCTATCTACTCTACTCTATCAATGCTTTATTCTCCACATCTCTCTTACACTCTTATTGAGCACAAATAGGTCTTCAAACTGAAATACAGTAATATGAGTTACGCCACTGTTTGTTCGCCAGAATTACAATAATAGACAATAGAGAGGTTCGAGAGTTTGGATGAATGGCTAAAATTGACAGAATATCGCTTTCAAATACATAATAGCATTGAGTGGCGGAACCATTGATTGCAAAACCAAAAAATTTGACAATAATTTTATATAAAAAAGAGAAAACAAATTCAATTAAAAGAGCGGATAATAAATGCGATTAAATTTGGTTTCATTTGATTCCAAATATAAATTTTAATTAAAGTTATTTAATTAGTGGCCAAATGGTTACGCCATTGAGTGTTAGCCAAACAACTGGTGATTACTATTTGACACAAGTTTCTCATAATATAATGCAATAGTTATTGAACGACACATACAAACGACAATTGAAATGGAAAACTAAACTAAACTCTACTAAACTGGAGGGTAAGCCAGAAGAGGAGGAGAGACGGGATAATAGGTTATGGCATTGATGTTCAATGATATTATCCATACATCGTTACTGTATTACTATAATAACATTCTTTGCCCACATTCGCATCGATTCAATTCATACACAATTACAGCACAAGTCAGTCACCTATTTATTCCTCTATTTCTCTTTGGGAGAGAATTTCCATTTTTCTGTCAATTATGTGTTTGAATAGAAACTATGGATTATATGAGACCAATGCTCGCATTACATAATGCATATTATATTACATTTAAACACTGTTATCATCCAATTTATAAGAAGAGAACAATTTTGTTGCTCTTCACTCATATTTTATCAAATCCTCTCATTATTATAGCCTTCAGAACATTTAGCAATTGTTTTGTTCCGTAAAACTTTTGGTTCTTATAATTTGATGCGAATAATGCATAAAAAAAGAAATTGTTGTCAGAATATTATTTGTGGCACTGCTTTCAGGGATGAATGTATGACAAAAACGAGTATTTAAGGCGGAACAGCCGAATGCCTACTACTGCTCCTCTATTGTTAACTTTTCATCTATTATTCAGACCTTTTTGTTCGTATGGTTTGTTCACTAAAGTGAAAATATATCAAAAAATATTCTTTTACTGCAATTAAAAAAAATGAAAATAATTTTTTTAATTTTATCTAATATTTTAATAAAAAGAGATGTTTTAATATATCAGACAAACAAACAGTTGTGTGCAATCATATCAGTTATTGGAGTTAAAGCCACGACATGTGTGTTCAGTGGCACAGCTTTTGTTAATATAGAATATATTGATATTGTATTTATGCTCTATTGATGCGCTTTTTATTATCATTTCTCTATTGAGGATCACATATGAGAAAAGAATAGAAAGAAATGATTGTAAAAATGAAGGGAAAATAGAGAGTCGATAGAGAATAGGGAGTAAAGCAAAAAGTGAAAGAGTGAGAGATGAGACACATTTGGAGTTGTGATGGAAATGAAAAAATGGTTTTATGTCGAGTTGAGAGTCGAGTGCTTCCAATAACAGTATCACAAGAAAAATACGATAATATGAAAGTCGCTCTTCTTTTTTCATTCTTTCTCTAACCAAACAGCAGAGGTAATGGAGGGCCTATTCAGGCGTATCATAAGTCCGTTCCTAAGCCTAATCAATGTGTCAGTGAGAGAGACCCGAAATAGAAAAGCACAGCAGAAAAGAGAAATTGGATGTATTGGATGTGTCAAATCCACTTTCGTCAACACTAACATAGACTGGGGTGTCAGGCCGTGCCTCTACCTCTATGGGCACACAATTATCAGTTTAAAACTCACTTCCCATCGTTTGAATTCGATTAAAATCAAAATTAGAAATCACGCCTACATTCCTGTCCATATTTTTTAATAATAAAAAAAACTAAATTTTAAAATGAATTTTGAATTTGAATTACATTTTGTTAAATAAAGTTCTTTTTTCATATTAGACTCTGACATCAAATAAATCACAAAATTCTTACAGTTTGTCTATAAGTGAAAGCCTACACAAACGAAAACATTTAATTAACTTTAATAAAACTGTTTTTATTTCAACTGATAATTGAATTCTTGAATAAAATCTACATAAACTCACATTAATTTAGTCGT
>JAQFXN010001556.1:0-14884 GCA_034693365.1 Liacarus xylariae
ATTTGTTTAAATCCAAAACTAATCTCAAAATTTATAAATTGGATTGAAAGAGGAATGGTTGTTCTTCAATTTGACCACTTATTCAACTAAAAGAACCAAAAGGTAAGCGCGCTCCGAGATAATAAACACAGTCCAACTAGATAGTAAACAGAGTATAATTCCTATTATTGTCCCCAGAGTTGCCGAGGAAAGTGCAAATCGACTTGTTCTTCATCCACTATCAGAAGCAGATTTATTTCCGCCCAACACAACAGCTCTGAGCATTTTTTAAGTATGGAAAAGCGCAAAAATCGTCAAAATCAACCGGCAACGACCCCAACCCCTGCACTTCAAACTCGCCAACAAAGACGATATGCGGAGGACACTTTAACCATTCAACAAACAATCAACAATGTAGTGGACAGAGAAAATCAAAACATTCCTGATGATTTGGATATTGATGGATTCAGCATTTCATCCGGTTCGGAATCACAAAGCCTAAACAATAAGCGCCCTATAAATATAATAGTATTCCAAAACTACAAATCTATAATGGTCAAAATGATAAGGTGTCCATAGAAAATTAGCTAAAGCGTTTTGAAATGCTGGCTAAATTCTTTAACTGGACAGAAAGTGATAAAATAATCATGCTGGGAAATTTCCTAGAATATGACGCACTCAACTGGTACATTGAGAATTATGTAGAGGATGATTACCTAAGCCTTAAAAATAAGTTAATCTCACGGTTAGGGTTAGAAACTACAGAACCAATTGTAGATTTTGTTAGTCTAAAATATGAAATAAAGATCGGAATCAAAGATTATTTTGAAACCAAACGCAGATTTGGCGTCGCAGCTAAATTAACAGAACTACAGATGATTCCTCTCATGATTCTCAATTTACACCCTAAAATGATCGACTGTTTCACTGCTATCAAACCAAAGAATTTCTCAGAATTTTATAACATAGCTAAAACTGCAGAAAATAATCTAAAGCGAAATTAAAATTACAGATCAAAACAAAATCATCAAAAGCAAAACTATCCCAGACAAAATTCAGGAGCTATCCAGAATCAATCAAAGGCTAAACCCCCTAATGCGTGCAAAATATGTCATAATTTAGGGTTAAAAACAGAAGGCATTCGATGAGTGACTGTAGGAATAAGGGTTAAACTGTTCCACAGAATAATACCAATGTTAAGACTGTAAACACAATAAATCGTACTAATAATAATTCCGATAATTCGGAAAATGATATCAACAGAATAGATTTAAACGAATAACTCGACCTAAGCTCAAGCCACTAATCAGGATCAATACAATAATTAATAATAAAATAATTCACACAATCTTTGATAGTGGTGCAAACATATCATGCATAAGTTTAGAATTAGTAAAAAATTTAAATTTGAAAATAATTCAAACAGATAATTCTCAAATAAACACACTCGCTAATTCTAACAATTGCTTAGGTCGAATTAAAGTTAATCTGACTATAGGTCTAATTTCTTTATTATCAGAATTTCATGTAATTAAGAACTGTAAACATTCCTTATTAATAGGTTTAGACATTATTGAGAAATTTAATCTCAAAATAAATCAAGATTTTAGGATTTTCCAAAAAGTCGATAACAAGTTAATCGAAGAAGAAGTTCTATCAAATTACACACTATTAAATAATAATTCTGTTACAATTTATAATTACAACCAAATCAATGAATTAAACACATGTTAATTTATTAGAATTTCAAACAAAACTAAATTTAAATTCACGTTAAAATCCAGAAGAAAATAATCAAATCTATAATATTCTGAACAAATTTTCAAATATTTTTTCACGAGACAAATATGATGTGGGATCTATTAATACAGAGATGTACAAAATATAGTTAACAAATAATATGCCTATCCATTTAAGACCATATCGTTTCTCTTAATCTGACCAACAAATCATAGATGATCATTGTTGGTTTTTGGAACAGAAAAAATTAATTCAAAAATCAACTAGCTCAAATGCTTTTACAGTTACACTTGCTGATAAGAATGATGACGGGAAGCGCAATAGGCTATGAATTGATTTCATGAAATTAAATCAGGTAGCACTAACCGATAATTTCCCCTCTCCATTGTTCAGCGATATTATAGATAAATTATATGATTGCGAATATTTCACAATCCTGGACATCAACAGTGGGTTCTGACATATTAAAATGTACCCCAGGGATGTGCATAAAACTGCATTTGTGACTATCCACGATCACTATGAATGGTTAGTTATGCCATTTGGGTTTAAAAATAGCCCGATGGTTTTTCAAAGAATTATACAAAACATTCTTAAAAAACATAATTTAATCGCATTCACAAAAAATTATATGAATGATATACTCATCTACTCAAAAACATTTCAAGAGCATAGCAAACATATACAATTAACACAAAATACATTAAAAAATTAAAAAGTAAAACTTAAATTAAGCAAATTTAAATTTGCAATGAAAACAGTCCAATACTTAGGACATACAAATTCACTTCACTCAATGATAATCTAATATCAATTAAAAACTTTCCAGTTCCTATAACAGTTAAACAAGTTCAAAGATTTTTAGGCAAGGTAAATTTTTACCATAAATTTATACCAAATGCATGTAAAAGATTAGAACACTTATACAATTTACTGAGAAAGAATTCAAAATTTGATTTTAACGAAAACTGTAAAAAATAATTTGAATTAATTAAAGAATATTTGATATCCAGTCCAATTTCAGCGATTTATAACCCGGACATAAATTGTGTATTGTTCATTGATGCTTCAAATGTAGGCATTGGTGCAATACTTAAACAATTACAGTCTTACAGAAAATTGCATCCTATTGCTTATTTTTCAAAAAAATTATTACCCTAGCAAATAAACTACGACATTACAGAATTGGAGTGCCTTGCAATTATAGAATCGATAGAATATTGGCACCACTATCTCTACGGGAAAAAATTCTTACTATACTCAGATCACAATGCACTTAGATGGCTAAAATCTATCAAAAAACCAAATTCAAGATTATTTAACTGGTCACTTAAAATAAGCCAATACAATTTCGAAATAAAATATATCCCAGGAAAATACAACACTGAAGCTGACAGTTTAAGCCGAAATCCTGTACTTGAGCCAAATTATAATCAGGAACATTTAAAAATTGTAAATTTATTGGAAAAAACAATAGTAATAGAGTCGAATCAAATGAATTTTCTAACTATTTATCCAAAAATAATGTAAAATTAATGTTTATAACTGTTAATTGTCCACAATCAAATGGCCTATGTGAAAGGGCTAATCAAACAATTGTGACCAGATTGAGGTGTAAAATCAATGACAACAATAAGAATATATGCTGGCCAAAATTCTTACAAATAGTAATTTAAGAATATAATAACACACTACACTCTGTTACACAATTTTCCCCAAAATTTTTAATATTTGGTATTAAACCCTATGAAACATTCAACATTTAAATTTTATAACTACTGCAGGTTTTATTTTAAATTATAATTTTATAATAACTACTAAAAAATATCAATTGTCCAACTTTATAAGTGAAATATGAATTTGCATTTATGATGTCTGGAAAATAATATTTCAACTTTTATTGATGAAAAAATAATGATTTTTATTCATTTCTAAACCTATTAAACTGTAACTCCTTATTCATGTTTAATTCTTTAAGCTTTCTTTACTGATATCAGTAAATACTAATAAATTGAAAATTATTTTGGTGAATGAAACATTGTCATGAAGTTTCTTTCCAGAGAAAAATGGGACTTTATTCGTCAGGGCATAGTACAGTATATAACTAATACAAACAAGTTTCAATTAATTAATATTTCATTTGTTTCAGTATTAATTAAACATTAAATCTATTAATTAGGTTCTTATTAAATATGTTTACAAAGTAATAAAATGAATTTATAATGAACGTTTCCTAGCATTTATTATGTACCATACACAAGTTTTTTTTACTAATTTGTGATTCACAGTTGTATATAGATTTGTAATTTTTCAAAATAAAATTATTAAATAAAATTTCTCCTTTATTAAAATCGTGGCATGTTTATATTACTATAAACCTAGATGGTATAATTTATTCCCAAGCATCAAAAACAACACGTAATAATATATCTATGTTGAAACACACTCTAGAGACTAAAATATAAACTCAATATATATTTAATCTGTCCAGCTAATAGACTACTTTTTTTTATTAATTCGCTTTATTTTATATTATTTGAGTAATCAGTGAACGATATCAACAATGAGTTTTTATTTCAAATAGTAATTCATAGAAATTCTTTATAACAAAACTTATATTTCAAATTATTTAGTATTACTTTTAAGCTTTCGTTTACTAATTACTAAAAAAATTTAAAATAAAGCGAAACAATAAGAAAGTAGGGTATTAGCTGGATAGATTAAATATATTTTGAGTTTATATTAAAAATTAGGGATAAGCGAAGAAAAAAATTTCAGGGCGGATATTGGTATTTGGAGAAGCCAGAGGAGTATTCCGGACTGTGATTTCACAATTTTTCGACAGTATGGGTCAAAAGGAGGGTATTGACCAATCGTCAAATTCATACTGAATTCAATTAAAAATCCATTATTTTAATGATTTTTATGTGTTTCGAATTATAACAAAATATAAATTAACCACATTTTAACAGTATTCAACGACATTTAATTAATATTAGGTTAAAAATTCATAAATAGGCTAATTTTGAGCGATAGAAATATTTTTTGCATACTGTAGTAAAAAACACTTTTTTGAAAACCCCAACTAAACCCCACCCTAGCCAAAAATTGACAAAATCCGCCATTTTATCCTTTCCTAGACCCCCCCCCATAGTCTCTCGCCGAAAAAATATTTTCCCTCGCGTTTTGCACCTTTGAAATCCCTGTCATTATATACACTAAATAACTAAACAAGAATGCACCATTAATATATATAACTTTGCTTTCCCAGTAAAATATAAGTGATTCTTTGGCTCCCATCCTATGGAGTTATCACTTGTTCCCGTTGCATTGGAGGCCTCCACTTTATAAATTTATAAATTACATTGAGGAATGCCATTACTTCGAATTATTATAGGTTATCATTCAAAAGAAAGCTCGAATGTTATTAAATTTTCATTGAAATTAAAAGAAATTGTCCATATTGCAAATTTATTATTCTTTATTCTTAATGATGTCAATGGATGGGATACCATATGAAGGGCTTATAAGGGTATTCGACCAAAATGCCAGGGGTGGGGGTATTCCAAGTTTGACTCTCCCTCTGGAATTCACTGGCACCAGAAAAATAATAGGAAGATAAATTTAATTATTTTATTGCTATTGGATTTAATAAATTACAAAAAGGACTAGATTATGTGATAGCTAGTTAGTGTTTTAGTTGAAACGGAATAGAAAAAGATCCTGCTATCGATCCTAGCTAAGCATATCAATCTTATGCAATATATTAAAATAAGTATATTTCTGAAATAAAATTTCAAGTTGCTTAATAAATTGCTCAAGCTTGCCCTTTTGGCATTGTTCGCACAGGCAAACGCCACCAATCAAAACCTTATCACATAAGTTCATATGTGCTCTACATAAGTACTGTTTAAGCATCTGCTTTTAAGCCTTTTGGCCTGGATATTGAATTGCCCGTAACTTAAAGACCAATAAACTACTGGCCGGTTGGGTAGCCATCAGCAAAAATTCACACACCATTTCCAAATACCAATCAAATAATCTTGTTACAGAAGCAAAAATATCTCACTATAGGGGTAAAGTCTTCCAAATGACTAAATATTCAGGGATTACAGAAGATATGAATAGAAATGGTACCTCATTTCTATTTGTTAAAGAAAAAGTTCGATTCTTTCTGACAAATCATTTAATAATTGGAGACAATATTATGTATGGTTTGAAATCCCTGGATATAGAAGAATGCATTGGAAAATGTATAGACACACAAAAGAATGGCATTGTGTCAGACAATGGTAGACCAATTGATCTGAAAACACTTTCTTATGGCGCACTCAAAAATGATAAACTAATTCAAGAATTTAGTGAAAGGCCAAACAACAACCCAGTGATAGACAGTCGAATGTGTGTTATGTTATATAAATTGCGCGACACTTTAAAGATGACTCTGAGCCGGACACTGATTCAGAAGAGTGTTCCTCTGAATACACACGAAAGAAAGTCATGGCATATGACAGGTTGAGAGCTATTGTTGACCAAAGAAACGATGGACAGAAGGAAATTGCAGAAAAAATAAGAATCCAAAAGAAAGAAATATATTATACCAATTATTAGATTAATTAACAATTATTTTCTAGATTTAAATAATAAAATATAAAACAAAATTTGTTTTTGAATTATTAATTTAGTTCATATATTTTGTATAGACATGGAGTTGAAAGGATATAAACTAATGAATGAAAATCCAATCATTACGACTGAAGTGAACAGTTTATTAGAAACAATTATTACTCGAGTTGAACCAAATTTTACTATCAGAGCATATTATGGGATATTGAGAAATCTTTAGAAAGACACTCAGGACATAGGGGTAACGAGATTATGTCAACTGAAATATTTCAAAGGCCTAAAAGAAGAAGGTGTGAACCCGAGATTGAAGTAAGAATAAGATCAGAAAAGAGATAAATACAAAAATCATGATTAGAGACTGAAGAAGTGATGATTGCAGCAAAAAGACAAACGAAAAGTGATATTTTAATCGACAATTGACTATAAATATACGACGAAATTAAACGCTTTAAAGAACAATTGAATTTAGTTGAGAATTCGTTTGATAAGAGGGCGCAAAATAATTATGGAAATAAAGTGATATCACTTCAAAATGAAATCACACAAGTTACAATTGAATTAATAATGAACTTTCAACCAAAAGAACCAGTACCCTCCTATAATGTAATATTGGAGCGATTGAATGCAATTCTCGATAATTCTGGAGAAATTTTTACAAAACCAGCAAGATTACATAGACCTACGAGAATAAGGCATTAGATGTTTACCAATAAAAGATCCCCTGAACAAAGATTAAATGCGAAATTATTAATATCTTTATTTTTACAAGCAGTATTACAATATTATAAACTATATAACATGGCTTGATCAATTTAGTTCATCTAGTTACTTTGTTTGTTAAATCAATCACTATTTCACTAATTGAAGTAAAAAAAAATTGCGAAAAACGCAAATAATTTCATTCAATTACTTTGAAATTTTATAAAATTATAATAAAACATAATTATTTTTAATCTCAATTACAAACTAAAGCTGAAAGAGAAAATATTTTGTTCAATCAATTTAAATGTGCACTTATGGTCAAAGTGGTGATGAAAACATGTTTTCCTGTATGACTCGCTTCATGAGTTGTTTTCTCCGGTAATTCACGTCTAGAAATATCAGAATAACATTTTCATCTTGAGTTAGATATGCGTATATTTGTTTTGGTAAATAAATGTTTATTTCATCAAAATCAATAAACTTTTATAAAAAAACAATTAAAATAAATATCAGTATTTATGCCATTTTGCATTATCTTATATCATACACTCCATTGTTGTCTTATATAATATACAGATTTCCAGATTTTAATGTGGAAACCATATACAGCCTTTTCTCATTTTTTCAATATAAACTCAAGATATTTTTAACTTATCCACAGCTACAACCTGTTTGAATATATCCATGTATTGATCATTAATAATGTTTTATTTTTTAATTATAATTTTAATACTAGGATGCTCAAAATTATTTGGGGATTAAATTAATAGAATTTTAATTTATTGGATTAAGTGATTAAATTATTAAGAAATTTTTTCATTGTTCAAAAAGATTATTACTGTTTTAATAGGAAATATAATTTTATTTGTCTAAAAACTAAGCTCAATTTCACATTTCACTCAAATTCTAGTAGTATTTCACTACTAATCAATATCAACACTACATTGAATATCACACTATTTGTGTTAGTATTAAACTTGATAACTGACTGGCTATCTATTGAACATTAAAAAAGTCTATATAAATAGGCGCAGACTTAAAATGGGAATCGAAATATAAGCCGATTGTTATAATTTTCAAAAAAACCACTTTTGTCTTCAGATAAGCCGCGGCTTATCTACCCGTACTTAGAGTAATTTAAAATTACCAGAGTAGGTCATTTACAGTTAAAAGTTATTTTATAATATATACCAATCGTTCGCTCTTGTGGTCGTCCCGGCTATTTGAAAATTATTAAATTTATATCAAGTGTATAACAGATTCCCGCAGACCGAATAATTTGAGTACATATGGTAAATTGGACGGGCATTTCCGCGCAGAACAAATTAAAAATCTTCGATTTATAAGATATTATTTAATCATTAATCTTAGGAAATAGTTTTGATATAAGATAACATTAAATATTTAATTAATATTTCAATTTTCTTCGATGTCTCCGTTGAAATAGATTATCATTTCAATTGTTAATGTATCAGAATTTAATGTCGTTCTCTTAAGTACTGAATAACTGTGAGTTTAATCAAAGCTCTCTCAGCATCCAAACCATTATAAATAAACATATATTTAATTGTGATTTACGATAATATCGGATATAATTGTGAAGAATTTAACAATAATTGTATAATATTAATGTTATCACTAAAATATCACTGATTGAAATGTATATGAATTGAATTCAATATTAAATTGTCTTTTATTTTCGGTTCGAATTAAATGTTAGAAAATATCAAATTGTGGAATAATTGCATTTTTAAAGTAAATTTTAGTGGGTTTGTCGGGCAAAATTATAAAAATTTAACTCATAGCATCACACAAATATTTTCAATGAAATAAATTTAGGGGGCAAAAAGCGCAAAAACATTTTAAAAATATTTCGGAATTAAAAAAAATTTACTGACGATTTTAGACAATATTTCACAAATATTTAATTTAATTCTTAAACAAATGACTGAATAAATGAAAACAAAACAAAATAACTGTTTTTACTGAAGATTTTAGACAATATTTTCACAAATATTTTTATTATTCAATAAACAAAACTAATATTTAATTCAATTCTTAAACAAATGACTGAATAAATTAAAACAAAACAATAAATCAAAACTCAATTAAAACTATTTTAAAAATTGTTTTAGAAACTATTTTTAATCCCTAGCACCTGTTTTGTATTGAAAGCATTTTACAATAAATTTCCAATTAAATGTTATTAATCTAATTATTTCTATAGAAAATATGGATATTATTTGACAATAGAATGTTTGGACAATTTGTCCGCATGAATGTCTCCTAGAGCTTATATTTTTATAATTTTGCGCTCTGCTTATAAATTAATGAATGCTAGAATTTATCTTAATATATCACAGCTTATTTATTACACTACTTGTTAAATGAATAATATTAAAGATATTCAGCACAAAGTTTTCATTAGTGGATATATTACTGTTTATCAGCAAATCATATCAAATGGCATAATAAGTTGTAAAACAATGCATTGGAGACAACGGTAAAAGTTAATGTAAAATATGATAATTACTCAATTATACAGGTTGTATAATGCAGTGACTAATTTAAATGAAATTTACCTGAACTTTGAAAGTTTTGTGAATTAAACAAAATTCTTGTTATGCGATAGAATTTATTCAACAGATTTATTTCCATAGAAAAAAGCTAGCTGATTTTGAGTGTAACATATCCATTTCAATATCCTTGCTAATATTTTAAAATAGAAAATTAATTTTATTCCTCCATAAATATCTTTTTTGGGTTTAGTTAGTTATTTCATAAAACCACTATAAATTTTAATATTAAAATCGGATAATTTCTTGATTATAAATACAAAATGCAAGAAAAATTTTATCAAAAGAAAAGCTAAGTTTAGAGATGCGCAATGGGTGTGCAGCCAAAATACCCCTTATCTCCGAAAAATTACCAAAATATACCCATGAGTTTTTGTTCCACATGGAAGAAATCTTGTTAGTTTACTCACACCAGTACATTTGTCATATTTTGGAATATAACCTCACCCCATGACTTTTCAATTAAATTTTTAAAAATTACCACCCTATACTCCCTGTCTATAAGCTCATTGGACATCCCTAGTTAGGTTTAACTTTTAACAATTATTTAAAAAATAAAATATAAAAGTTTAAAAAATCTAAATAAATAGACAACACTAGCTGGGCTCGAACCAGCGACCTTTCGTTACAGTAAGGCTAAAGCCATACCTAATGAGCTACTTCCGCTCCATTTCATTTTAATCATAGTAATATTTGAAACAAATTCTAGATGTCAAAATTATTTTTAAACTCTGTTGAAATAAAAATGCAAATTACCAAAATAGATCAAATAGAAAATTAAAGAATGTTAACAAGATTAGAAGTATATATATTTTTTAAAAACATACATCTCAAATATTAATTTTAAAGAATGTCTAAAAAATTAAATAAAATTTGCGATTATATTAAAAATTGAAAACAATACTCCAAATACAATCATTTTATCTGTTATACTCATAGCATTCGTTAGGGCAGTGTGTGATGATCACCAACAGTATCATCATTAAACTTTTTATAGCCATTTTCATATTAAAACTAGTGCTGGAATCTAAGATTTTTTAATGGTAATTTTTAAGAAAACGATAGTTTATGGTTATCACCAATAGTATTCAATATCATATAGTAAAGAAGATAACTTGTTGAAACTATTTTTTTTATTTGAAACAATATTTTATTAGATTTTATGTTTGACTTTGTCTATTGTTTTTATATAAGATATGTTTTTTAAATAAAATATAAAAAATATTATTGAATTTTAACAGAGTTTAAAAAATTATTGATTTGATATGTTATTTATAACTGAATTACATGATTGTGGCAAACATAATAAATAGTGAAAATAAAACACTAAATAGAAACATTTTTATATTATTAATATTATTAGATTTATTAGGACAGTGGGCTGTGTGATGGTCACCCACAGTATCATCATTCAACTTTTTATAGCCATTTTGATCCGTGTTCATATTAAAACTAATGCTTGAATCTATTGTATCTTTAACCATATTTTTTTGATCATTTGATGAATAGTAATAAACTTGACAACGATATTGACCAAGGTCTACACCGGAGTATGTAAAATGACCAGGTTGTTTATTTTGGATGCTAATATTTAAACCTACTGATGATGAGGGTGCTATAGTAAAAATAATAATAAATATTTGTTAATTTAATTACAGTAGTAATTATTTTAATATTTAATTTTAGAAATGAGCAATTTATCTTTTTAAAGTTTCAAATTATTAATTTAGCAATGCAATAGGACAAAATATTCCATTAAATAGACATAATTCGATTTTTTAAGATTGAGAAATGATCATGATTAAATGATTTTCTTGAAATCTAAATAGCTGAAATAGATTATTAAGCTTATAACAAATATTAATAAATGATGCCGGACCACAATGAAGCAGCAGAAGCCAAAGATATGAATGCCATTTATAGTTATTAGAATGAGATTACCTGGATCACCAAAGTTGTAGATATTATTTGGTCCATAAGAATATATAGGGACTTGAGTGCGGAAAACAACAAGATATTGAAATCTATCCTGTTTATTACATAGCTTATATTCACAGGTAATATCAAATGACGCATCTTTCAACGAAGTTCCAGCTGTTCTATTAATATTGAAGAATATATCAATGCAAGTATTAATGGAGCAGCTCTTCACAGGTTGAGCCACGACAATTGATTGGTCAGTTGTTGGGCCATTGTTGTTTGAGCCCGGGCAATGGTCAGTATGGTGATCCGTGTTAGTATTTTCAGTTAACCTTTTATTATGATTTGAATCCGTGGTCATATTGTAACTTATACTAGAATCTAATGTATCTTTAACCATGTTTCTATTATCATTTGCAGAATAGAAATACACTTGACAGTGATATTGGCCTTCTTCAACATTGGAGTACGTAAAATGACCAAATTGTTTATTTTGAATGCTAATGTTTAAATTATTTGGTGATGTGGGTGCTAGGATAGATATAATAATTACTACGTTTAATGCGATAATGTTAATTCTATGCAACAAAATAGCATTTTCAAGTTGATAGTTTTTAAAAGCTGTAATTCAACTGTAAACGTTTTGCAGTAACAGTTAAGCAATTCAATAGATGGCAAAAAGATTCTCGTAAAGACGAATTTTTTAATACAGTTTTCTAATTATAACTTGTTAAAGGATTAAAAATCATATTGATAAAACTTAAGCTCTAAAATTAATTTATAATGAATATAATAGACATTTTAAATTTATCAATTCCTTTGAACACTCTAATCATTATAATACCGAAATAGCAGCAAGAAGAAATTAATTTTTTAAAAACAAAAATGCAGGCAGAAAATAATAAATTGCCAAGTATCTTTGCAATGTACCTTTTTTTGTTAACATCTATCTTAGATTACCTGAATTGCCAAAGTTGTAAATATTATTTGGTCCATAAGAATAAATAGGAACTTGAGTGCGGAAAACAACTAGATATTGAAATTTATCCTGGCTATTACATAGCTTATATTCACACGTGAAATCAAATGCAGCATCTTTCAAAGAACTTCCTGGTGTTCTCTCAATATTGAAAAAAATATCGATGCAAGTACTACTGGTGCAGCTCTTCACAGGTTGAGCCACGACAATTGATTGGTCAGTGGTTGGAATATTGTTGTTTGAGCCCAGGCAGTGATCAGTGTGATGGTCGCCAACAGTGTCATCGGTCAATCTTTTAGTGTGGTCTGAATCCATATTCATATTGAAACTAATACTGGAGTCAATAGTGTCCTTAACCTTTTCGCGTTTTTCACTCGCTGAATAATAAAACACTTTACAATGATATTGTCCCTGGTCTACATTGAAGTAGGAGAAATGACCGAGTTTGTTTTGTATTCTGATGTCAAAATCAACTGAATGAGAAGGAGCTTTAAAAGATAAATAAAATGTTAGCACATGCAAGGATGATTAATAGAATATTCTAAAATAAAATGTAATTTAAAATTTGAGAGAGTGAGATAATTAAACCGAGGTTGTTGAATATTATTATCAAGCGCAAGGGGAATAAGTAGAAAATATTTCTATTGGTTTTATGAACAGGTGACATTTAATTTTGAGCTTATTTTATATTTCTATTTACTAGTAACTGGAACAAAAATTGACAAATAAGGTGAGCTTGGCCAATTTTTATCAATTACGTGATGGTTTTCCTAAACAAATTAACAATATACTACTACCAATTTTGAAAAAAGTTATTTTTGACTTGAGGTAGTTTTTTAACACAAGACATCAGCCAACAGAAACTGTACTAAAATCAGTGATATTTAAGTGATCGTTAAGAAAGTTATATAAAATTATATTCTTACTCTTTATCTCTTGGGTTAGTTTTAAAAAATGATACTGTAGTTTACTATTAAACTTTTACAAATTTATTTCGCTAGTAATGCAACAGAGTTAATTATTTAAATCATTAATAATCAAACTAATCTTCAATTAAAATATATTAGAAAAAAAATAATATTTTATTGAATACAAAGACCAGGGGTAGACATACTCGGCTCCATCAGTGGGTATAAGGGGAGGTATTTTGAGACTTTTATCCAAAAAGAATAAAAACTTGAATAATGCACAGGTGGGGGAGGGGGAGTAAGATAAAAATACGACTTTTTGCGCCTGCGGCGTATAAATAAAGGGGATATTTTTCAAAATAATAACACATAGGTTTGTGAAAGTTGTCTAAGCATCCTTACGAGTATCAGAGATAAGCGAGTATTCCATTACAGTCTTTGATAATATAGAATATGGATTTGAAGAACTTAAACAGAATTCAATAACATTAAGATATCAGGATAGTTTATTAAATTGACTACTATTTAAATTTGAATTAGATGATAGAAAATATCAGAATAAAAAATAATGGCTTAATATTATTTTATATTGTTTAACTGTTTTCTCGATTAAAAATAAATTTATTTAAAATGTTTGATATTTGCATTTCATAATAAAAACATTGATTAAATTGCATAATAGCTGCATTGTATAGACAACTTTTAATCGACTTTCCGGGCAAAATCGGATAATTGTTACATCTACCCGGAACCCATTTTTTTCGAAATTCGGAGGCCAAAATCGGGTTATTCCGGGCATTGTCCGCATGAGATCTACACTACTTATAGATAATTACAATATTAACTGATTTTAGTTTTGTTGTTCTTCTTTTTGATGTCTTGTATGACTCATTTCAAAGTTTACATTAATATAAGAGTTATGTAATATAAAAAAAAAGATTTGCTCGAAAATATAGAAACTGTTATTCATAAAATCAATGGGAGTAAAATTATGATATCGATGTTTAACTTTTACTTGGTAATTTTGTTAACACACTTCATTAAAAATTTATATTTACTAATAAAATATTCGAGCACATTCAGTAAACTGGAATGTGATTTAGCAAATTACTATTTAAACTTTACAATTTTTACATATTATACTTGTTGAAAAAAAACATTTACCCTGGTAATAAGGACAAAGATTTTAAAACTCCTTAAGAATAATGACTTTGTTTAATTAAACTCGAATATTCCTTTATTAACAATATTTTAAAATAATAAAATCAACTTCAAAAATTTAAATCAAATAATTTTTTTAAAAAAACTAATTTAAACTGTCAAAGAAAAATATGAAGTTGACAAATTCATATTATGTTGATTATTAATAAAACGGTTGGGTCAAAGATATAATTTACATTAAATTTTTAAATTTCCCTAGCAATTTTAATTAACTTATATGGTTTGAAAATTAA
>JAQFXN010001557.1:0-14883 GCA_034693365.1 Liacarus xylariae
TATTTTAATTTTTATAGAATTTTTTACAAAATTTATTTGGGAAAATATTAAACCATATGTTGTCTTCTTTTTTATTTTAAGCTTTTCTACCCTAGTTGATTTCATATTTATACTACTTACATAAATCTCCCACTAATTTTATAAATGCATGCAAACAAATAAAATAAAAATATACGTATATTAAATGTAATTTATATATTTGTGTTCGTTTAATATAATTGTCCCTTTTTATAGTGCATTCGTTTGCAGTATAAATGTAAAATCAACCAAGGGTAGAAAGGTTTATAGAAAACTAGTACACTTAAATAGTGTGGTAAGTAATCGAGATTATTGTTGATTTTTTAATTTTTCAGATATAGTTACTTATATAAAAAAATTTAAATAATGTATTTTTGTAATTAATCCATATTGAATTTTAAACCGAGTTATTAAATACAGTTTAAAGGTTCTCAACTGTACATTGAAGTGAAATCAGGGATGCGCACGGGAAAGGTTCAGACCAAAATACTACCCTCTGTGTGTTTGGTCGTGATCCGTTAGCAAGGAACTCCCATGCAAATTGAGAAAAAACGACGCCGCTTTTTTGCCAAATTTGTTACATAACATAATGAAATGACTTTGTAACTTGAGCTTTTCGTGTCCCTGAGTGAAAACCTGATAAAGCTACTTTTTCATTTGTTGATTAAGATTCTTAATTTAAGAACTTGACTATAATTTATTTAAGATTTTTTTAATAACAATGATGTAAAAATAATTTCAGAGACTACCTTAAGTAATTACCAAGGGTGTAATTGAATTTATTTGATTCAGGGTAATCAGAAGTATAGGGGATACTGATAAATCTGTTCTCTGCTTTTCTTCGAGAAATAGTAAAATTGATTACAATATATTCCAATTAAAAAATACAATTTTTTGTTGGGTTTTACAACTAATTCATAAATCCTTATTCAATGATATTCTTATATAATTTTAATTGCCTTTATATAAAAACGATTCACTCTTACTGGAAATTACTTTAACGATTGACTGTCAATGATAGTGATTATTCATTTGAATATCAAAAATATTTTCAAAATCAATTAATAAAAATTTTTTCAAAATAGTTTCAATAATTTTTCAGAACACAAAAAACTAGCTGACACTGACATTTTACAGATTTTATGCTAGATTATTAATATTACACTACAGTCTGATTGAAATGAGAAGAATTTATATAATATAATATATCATAAAATGTAAGACAAAGATTAAAAATAAAAATGAAATATAATTAAAATTATTTCATTGATTCAGAATCTGAATAGTTTTTATAACTGAAAAAAAGTAAAAGCTATGAAAAATATTATTGTTTTAATAACAAATTAATTTTAAAACCCTTAATTAAATTAGCTTAAAAACTATAAAGCCGTGAATTTTTTTTGTGTGCTTTTCTTAAGTATTAAAATTTTTTATTGCACATCAATTTCATATTCAGTTTATTTACTATAGGGCTATATATTTATGATTCAAATTAATTAATCTCTTTAATCTGAATTTCCAGTTTAAACTGGATTCATTCCATTTTCGAGAAGTGATAACTTTTGGAAACTTGTATTTTATGCTATTTTTAGAAAGTCCTGTCCTATAGACACATCCAACAAGTTAGTGTCAATAATTTAAGTTTAAACAGAAATCACCAAAAGTAGAATTTCATTCAAATAAATTTATAAATACTCTTTTCCAATCCTCTTTATGTTGTATATTAAAAATAATGTAATTTAATTATATTAAATTTCAATAGAATTAAGTTTTCGCAATTCAATTACTAATGAGTACTTTTGGTATTATACAGATCATTTTTTGATAATAAGGCCACTAAAATGTAATCATGCTGATCATATTTGTTTGGCGATGTGATCACATGGAAAGAGGGTAATATTGTCTCGTGGAAAAACAAGATAAAAATTCTTTAATAACGAAGTATCCCATCAATAGAAGTGAGACAATGTCTGAATGTCTGGAGGACAGGAAAAATGGGATTTTGGGAAACACCGATCGATTAAAGGATATTTTCCAAGAACTTTGATTCAATCTTTAATTAATGTTTAATATTCTAAACACACTCGAAAAGTTACATAAATCGAGGTATAAATAAATTATGAATGTATAGAAGCAACAATACCACCATGAAAATTTTTATTATAAAGTGTTGAAATTGTCAAAGGGTTATTGGAATTTCCCGGCAAAAGATCTAATTTAGACTAAAAATCTAATTAAACAGGTTTCTCAGATAGATATCATTGCTCTATAGGAGAAAAGATCAAGGTCGGACAAGTCAAAGGTATTTAGGTAGATACTATCTACTAGATAATTTCTGAATATATAAGAGAAAAACCTATTATATTTTTTGAGAAAACTATAACAGAAATAGAGTCGTCTTCTAAAAAAAACCTTAGCAAACCAGTATGGGGAAGCAAGGTAAAAACCATAAACTTTGTTTTTGACCTATGTCATTCTCCAGGGGAGTAAATCTAGAATTATCCTATCAGGATAACTTTTTTGCTAATACGATTGATTATACTTGCTTACATAACTACTTGCTTGAAAAATTATTTTCATTTACCAATTTATAAATATAAAAGAAGAAATTTAATAAACATTTATTCCCAAAACTTAGTCTTTATTTATTGAAATTGCGGTATAAAAATACAATTACAACAACAATTCAATTCAATTAATAAAAATTAATTGAGAAAAAAATATTAAAACAAAAAAATTAATATCGAATAAAAATAATGTTATAATTTGTTTTTCCAACAAAGTTAAAGACAAAACAAATGTAATGAAAATGGGTTTTAAATAAAATTAAAACAAGGAATACATATATAAAACAATCGTGAAATTCATAAAAACTGAATAAATACTATATTTACAAAAGAAAAGATGCGAAAAACAAATTATTCAACAAAACAAAGTATACAAGAAATTGTATACGAATTGTGAATAAAAAAATAATTAAATAATTGATAGAAAACAAGAGGTTTATTGCAATTTCTTCAAGAAGTTAGTGTATTGTTGATTGTGGTTAATATCGCTTATGAATGCGGAAACAGTCTTAGACTTTGACTTAAATACATATGTCCTCAGAAAGAAGTTTATAAATAGGACAGCGAAGAGGCCATAGAGTGTGAATCCAGTCAAACAGACCGACATTGATATATCACAGGGCATACCCATCAGCTTCAGCTGCAGTGACCTATAGTTAACATAGAGTCCGGCGAACATTTGGGCGATTTGTAGTGTAGTTATTGTCATATTTATGAATCGCGGAATTGTGAACCGCATTGCTCTTAAGGCATAGTAGCTGTACATCATTGAGTGGATGACAAAATTCATGTTAACCATCCATCTGGCAGTTCCCGGAACGTCGGCGAACACGAACCAGGAATAGGTCAATGTTAGCACGTGGTGTACCCAATGCAGAGTTATTAGTTTCTGCTTTCTTAACACAATAAATACTGTGTCCAACAGTTCAATAGATTTCGATAGAGTGAACAATAAATACCAAAGGGATAGTCGAAAGTCCTGTAAAAATATAATATAAATGTTTGGTTAGAAAAAAATAATATTTTTATAATTTATTAATCGATTAATTTTATAACTTTGTTATCAATAAAATCAATCTATGGCTCAATATCTCCAATGGCTAAACCAAATAAGTTTTAATTACCAGAATTTTATTGACAATTTTCTAATTTTGATCCCTTTTAGCAATTTTTGTTTCCAAAAGTAATGTATAAATTTCTGTTTATTTCCTCAACTATGATATAAATCTTCTCTGACCTACAATTCCTACCCATAAGAGAAAGTATAACCAAAAAAAAAACTTTTCTTCAATACTGAACTAAATATTGACTGTTATATGATATACACGTGTTTGGAAATAATGTCAAGAGTAATGTATTTCAAAATTGTGTAGAAAGCTTGTCATCAGTATTCCAGTGTTTGCTTTTATAAAAAATGATATATTTTGAAAAAAATCCCAATTAGTGAAAGCCATTAAATATGAGCCCAAATGCATATTAATTGAAAATTATAAGATTAATTAATATTATTGAAATTAATAAGGGTTTGCCAAACCTAAATATCCCCTGACTCAGTCCAATTGCCTAATAACTTTTCTATGACTTTTTTTGGGCCGAAATTTTTACTTTAATTGCCCCTTTGTTTTTTCATCTTTTCTCATGTTTACTATTTTTGGCAAAAACACGCCAAAATACCTCCCGTTTGACACCTTGGTGACACCTGAAATTAATCAATGAGAAATATATAACTTACGAGGTAATATGTGGATTTGGCGAAAGATGCTTTTAATCCATTGTGTATTAAGACATCGACGAATTCGGGCAGACATCTGATGGTACCCATTATGGAGAATACGGCTAAGAATACATTCCAAGCGGTAAGTAGTTTGCGAAGACTGAATGGCTTCTCATTTTCCATCAGTTTTTGCAACGAAAATATAACAATCAAATAGACAACAGATATATAGTAAGAATAGTGCCATTTCTCTCTCATAAAGCTGTTGAGCTGATCGCCCACTTCCATCATCGTGTACTCCCAATCGAAAGTATAGGATATACCGGGAAATTGGCCCAAGTCGGTTGACCAGTTGTGGTGTCGGATAAGATGGAAATCATTGTACCGCAGATCGTAAGTCATATTAGGAAACATTTTAAATAAGAGCTTATTAACTGACAGTATAAGCTATGTCCAAAAAATTATTTAATATAACAGATGTCTCCAAAAAAGAGAAACTTTTACAAAATTTTAATATAGTTTAACGAAATATTTTAAACAGTTTTCTATCACTTTTTCAAATTCTCATATAAGTTGATGGAGAAAGTAGTGATGAGAAGTGAAGTGAAGTTCACAGGTATCCCGATTTTATAGAGACTTATTTCAGACACGACACGCCTCTTCCATTCCTATCCCTCTCCTCTCTATTCTGGAAGCAACTTTCTGTTCGTATCCCAACACAGCTTTCTATTTATCGCTATAACTGATTGATAAGAAGAAAAGCAAAAACTTTTCAAACAACAAGTTTTTCATTACAAATGTATGCCTCAGGCGTTTAAGGTATATATGATATGTCATTTGGGACTGAAATTATTTGCATTTCAACTCTCACTTCTTTATCCGGCGTTTAATTCCTAAGAATGAAAAGAAGAAGAAAGAAATAGACAGAAATTTCCAAAATTATTGCTCAAATTATTAAATAATAATTTGTTATTTTCTAATGCTTTGACGACATAAATCAGATTTGACGTCAGTCTAACACTAAAAAATACTAAAAGAAATTTTTAAATAATTAATTCTCTGACATCTGATGAATTTCTAGAAGACTCTCTCCCTTAAAAACTACACACCTTTGGGAACAGAGAATAATATCCACTGTTATAGTATACTCTTGGGTCCAGTGATGGCTAAACAGGAGGATTATAGTCGTATTATTTAATGCTAAATATACTGAAGTTATTTTTGCCATAAAGTTAATTTTGGAAAATTTTATTAATCTTCCTAGATTGCCGAAAATATTTTATCTTCTTTCTTTAACTTTATTAGCTTGAAAAATATCTTCCCCCTTAGCCCCTTCTAACTTTATGAGCATAGCCATTCTTGTTTTATTAATATATTGGTATATATAATGATTTTTAAAATAATTTCAAGGTTTTCAGTACAGGTTTCTATAGCTCCAGTTATTATCATTTACTTCTTATAGAAGTCAGCTCTCTTCAGGGCTAATAACATGTAAAAGTGATTCTATATTTATTGAAAACCACTGGGATTTGTAAGAAAAAAAAATTATAAAAATATTTGTAAACAACGAATCAATATCTTATTTTTACTGAATATAAAAAAAAGTTTTTTGAAAAGCATTTTATGATAAGTTTTTTATCTTATTTTAAAATGAACTTAAAATCTGTTTTACTATTAAACTAATGCCACTAATTCTGGACATTTCTCAACAATTCTTTGTTTTTGTATGCAAGCCAGTCATGCCTCTGGCCATTATACCCTATGTGTGTGTATTCTTTCAGTAATGTACTCTCTTGGGCAGGTTTGAAAAGTACGTATCCAAAAATGTCGCAAATCTCGATCCCTCCACTCCCGGTGTACTGATTCGATCAGTTACATCGATTAGTACGTACTCTCAGGCTTGACCTCACCTTTAAATAGTAGAAATTTAAACATAAGTACATATTCAGTACATACTTTTAAAGCTATCCTCTCCCCTTTTACTCGTACTTTCTTGTGTTTTCGCCCAACTCCCTATCCCTAATACTTTTTGAACGTCCCCTTGGCAAATTGTTCATCTCTATTCTAGTCCTTTCCAGATCCTGTATGTGCACATTTCTCTGGACCTTCAAAAGGACTATTTTAATCATTCATCTATTCTAGACGTCTATTGATAACTCTAATTGACCATAAATGCCATTTTCTCAAAAGTAAACATTGCTGGGGGCAAAGTTAGCCCCAAAGTTATTTGTTGTGGAAAAAGTTTGATATAGTCGGAGTAGCGAGAGATGGTCTGTTCCAAGGGCTCAATGACGTCTAGGTTGATAGCCTTTGACTGTATTGTAAACTTTCACTGCTGTGAACTCTACGTCATATTCATAATACCTATTTTTATACCTTTATTTGTCAATTAGGAAAGGATTATACAGTAAGTGAAAGTACTTTTCGTTTTTGTTTATTTAAAGCTTTAAATATTTCATTTCTTTTCAAAGGATTGTAAGAATTTTGGGTGAATTATCACAATTACACACAAATTCTTATTTAAAGCCTTTTCAGTGCATTTAATTCTATGAATTGCTATTCCTTTACATTTGGTTTAAAATTCAATGTTTCCTATTATAAGAATTTCCATTTATAATAAATAAAATTAAACTTGTTTCAATTTTAAAAAAACATTTTATTAAATTAATTTTTAATATTTAGCAAGCTGAAATTAATTACCAAGTTTAAATGTCAGTAAACAATTAATATGCAATTTAATGTAAATTTTTAAATTGCTTTTATTTTTACTTCATTTTACTTCAATAAATATAAATATTTGTTATAAAAAATACTGGAATTCTTTGATGCAATAATTGCATTGAATTTATAATTTTATTTGTTTCGGAATTTTCTCTATTTATTTTTTAATTGGAAAACCTATTTAAATCATTATTATTTATACCAAGAATAGGTTTGTTTTTATTTTTAAAACTTTTTATACATGTATATTTTTATTTTTTATTGTTATAAAAATTATTATATTCCAAACATTGTATAATTATTTTAGAATATGACCAAGATTATTCAAGAGATACAATTTAGCTTTTTATAAACATTTTTTCATTTAATATTGTTTGTTATTTAAAATTACTTATTTTATAGCCTTTTATGTCTTTTTTAACAATCTTTTAATTAAATTAATTGAATCCCTTTATTAACTTATCTATAAATAACTGATTAATAGAATTCAATTAAGAATATTAAGATTAAATAGGGATTATAAATCACACTTAATTTCAATACAAGGCTTTCTTAAGCATCAAAGCCTAAGCCAAGGTTTATAGCAGGGGTAGCTAAGGTCGGCCGAGTCAGGGGGTCTTTTGAGAAAATTTTCTCAAAGTCAGAAGGGTATAATTTTTTTCGAAATATGAAAAAAGCACAGGGGGGAGTAAGGTAAAAACGACTTTTTGCGTCGCAGGGGGGGTGTATTTCGCAAAATCTCGGACTTGGACTTAGGCTATACCCTCTTCTTGGCTACCCCTGGTTTATCGTAAAATACTATAAAAACCTTTTGAAGTAAACTAATTGTTAACTAAAGAATTTATATTTTAGAGTACTGTAATAGTATACAAAATTATAATATTAACTATCAATTCTGAATTGGACTCAATTCTCTACTAATTTAAAGATTCGATACATAATTTACTTTAACAGAAAATTATAAAAAGTAATAAATAAAATAAAAGAATTCATAAAATCAAAGAACAATTAAATAGAGAAAACACACGGAATCCAATTGTGGAATCACTATTATTAATCAAGTATAACCAGGGTTATGAGAAGTTAGATGAATTTTTAAAAAGGTAAAACTACAGGCTTATAGTGTATAATATGCTAATAAATTCACCATTGTCAACATTAAAATTTTCAATTTTATATTATTACAATATAATAAAATAAAATTATGGGTAAAAATGTTGACATTGGTGAATTTATAATACTAGTACAGGTAAAATCGCCTTAAATACAAATTGGTTAATTTTAAGATAAATTACTGGTTTTTGGTAAAAGTTGATGAATTTTTTATAGGCATTAAATTCAAAATTCCACTATGCATAATTTACTGTAGAAATTTTCGAATAAAACGAGTTTCGAACTTGGTAATTCATGAATCAGTTACTATTTTATAGTTTAAAATAATTGCCATTGCTTTTTAATTGCTTGCTATTAAACACATTTTGGGCCACAATTCTCTGTCTGTCCTTCTCATTGTTAGAGATAAAAGTTATAAAAAGACTGTATTTTATTGTTTTGAAAAAAATTGATTATAACTTTCTATTTGTTTGTGTTATTGATAACTGTGTGTGCAATTACTTTAATGATAAAAGTGTAGGAAAATTTTTCTTTATTTTTATGCAATCTTTATGTTAGTTTTCATTTATTTTTTCTCTGCAGACAAATCTCAAGGACATTGAGTTTTATTTTTTAATAATTTCTAAGTTTTGAGTTTTTTTTTAAGAATCGAGTGCCGAAAATAAATCTTGTTTTATTTATTTAATTACAGTTTACCTTTTTTATTTATTAAGCTAATGATTAAATTGTTTTTATTTGTTATGAACTAGAAAATATAAACTATCATTTTTAAAAATGTACAGCTAGTAGACCATCTTTTACTGTTTTGCTTAATGTTATATTTGACTAATCTGTGAACGATAGCCAAATATTAGTTTGAAATGAAAACTTAGTCATTCATAGAAACTATAACAAAATTTTTATTTCAAATTATTTGATAGTGAAATCAAGCTCTCTGTAACTGATAAGTCAAATAGCATAAAATAAAGCGCTAAGCAGTAAAAGGTTAATCTACTTGCTATACAGTTTTAAGAAAAGGCAAGTTTATAATATTAATTCAATCTAATAAATTATACTCTTATCCTAAAAATTTGTTATTTAACTTAAAAGTTGAATTTTATATCTAGAATTTAATTATCATGTTGGTAAATACGGAAATTTTGAGACATATTGCTTTTATTTCTTCCGCGTCAACAGGTATTAAATGCGAATTTATGATTGATTTACTGATTTATTTTATTTATTATTAATATTTCTATTTTTAGAAGTTTATTTTCCAAATTTAAACTGGAATAATATTTTAACTTTATGTACAAGTTTTTAGAAATAAAATTCTCCGAAAGAGTTTTAAAAACCTGAGATTCTCGTTTGTATAACTGTTTTTCCAAATAAAACTTCCACATTCTTCTAAATCAAAATTATTAGATTTAAAATGTATTATAATTTGAAGTGAAACTTGAAAACAATCTGATAAAAACATATTCTGATATAATATCTTAAAGAAAATAAAAAAAATAGTGTATAATTATCAAATAAATAAAAATATCTTTAGATTTTAATTGACATCTTATTTAAAATTACCAATCAAAGTATCAAAAGAATCATTATAGCTAATACAGGTTAATTTTTATTGATGGCCGAAATTCCCTTAATTAATTCTTAAATTCTGTAATTATCTATTGAATCCTTGATTAGATTCTATAAGATTCTCGAATAATTTATTTTGTGCACAAATATCCAAATTTAAAATGTTATATAGAATTGTGATTAATTGATAGATATATAAACACTTATTGTTATTTATTTTTTTAAAAGGATATTTTTTATATTCTTATTATATAATCAGATTATCAATCACATAATGAAACAATACTACAGTAATAGGCACAGAGAGTGTCTAGAATTTTAATAGTGTTATACCTCTATATATACATTTGCCAAATAAATGGCATTGAATTCTGTTTTTTCAATATACCGATAGTATATTTCCAGTAAATATTGATAGAAAAAAGGGTAAGTGAAGAAAAAAGTTTAATGTTTAAAATTAAAAAACGATTTAATCTATCTGATTTCTCTTTTTGTTGAATCAATAGTTAGTTTTATTTTTCATACATGAATTGAAAGCTAATTAAAAAAACATAATTATAAGGGAATAAAATGTTTTCAGTTCTATAATTAGTGTATAAATATTTGACATCAAAGGGAACACTGGATTCACGTCATCCTTTAGAAAAAAGTGGTTTTTTCTCTAAATAATAACTATAAATCGTTCAATATATTGATATATAAAATCAATTACTATTTGATTATAATTCCGATCGTGACTTTCCCAACACGTGTACTAAAATAGGGAACATTTTTCTGTGTCATTAATAATGACTCACTATTAGGGTTAGCAACGATACAAAAATTGTATAATACATCTTGTATTATACAATTGTATTCCATGTATTATACAAAATGAATTTTTGCCATACATTGTAATTTTCTAACATCATCTGGGAAAGAGTTTTGCAAACTATAGATATGAATGAAGTTTCTCTAATGAATAAAGAATTTACACTAAATTAAGGTATAATCTTGATAATCTTAAAACGGTATGACCAATGATGTTAAAGTTAGGGAGTATAGAGCACTGATTAGAGCTTAACAGACATAGGGCGCATTGTGCTTCTTGTAGAGTTTGATTAAAAATGACTTAATTTGACAGAATTTCAACTAATTCTAAAAGAATTTCACAGAATTCTGGCAAATTACTAGGAATTCTATAGGAACTTCACAAAATGTGAAATAATTTTGCAAAGTTATGTTATTATTCTAACAATTTAGATAGAATTTCACTTTGGCTCCTTATTTTCTCAAAATTGTCAGGGATAATTTGTTTTTCTTTTTCACAGAGAAGTATTTTATTTTGGTAATTTTCATAGACTTGGAGATATTTTGGCTGTACTCTTTTATTGATCATCCCTAATCAAGTAAAAATAATTGAACTAATTTTGTATAATACAAGACTTTTATACTATACATTGTATTATACAAAGTTTGATTTTTTGTATTTTGCCAACCCTACTCACTATTATATCGAAATCTGATCTATCTCACTTCATGTGTGTCTATTTGAAACAGTCTACACTATATTATTAGAATGCCTCTTTAGTAATCAATTCAGAATTAGCAATAGATAACAAACATTTAGAGTTACAGGGTGACAATTAATTAGCTATCGAAAAGTAAAATGCGATTTCACAAAAACGGTTAATTATTTATTAATTATATTTGACATATAAACTCAGTATACTTGGGAGTTTTGTTCATGAAATATTCGTCATGTTCCCTTAACCTTTATCACTAATCACTCTCATTAACTTTATCAATACAAAAAAGTTTACTCGAATTAACTTTAATAATTGACAATTTTCATCTCTTCAACAACTTTAAGCTTAAATTTTTCAAGAAAATTCGATATTATTTGGCTTTCTTATAAAGATCATAATCATTTTTCTACAAATATTGATTCTCAAAGATAATTGTAATCAAATTGATCGAAATTAATTATATAATAAGGCAAGAATCAATTTAATTCCAGTACAAAGCCGATGTTACGTCAGCTGTATAAAGGTCAAGGGACCATACCGAATATTTCATGAGTAAGACTCTCAAGTATACTGAGTTTATTTCCCAAATATAAATCTAATATCATAAGCCGTTGTTGTGAAATCGCATTTTACTTTTCGATACCTAATTGATTGTCACTCTGTATATAAGCAGCAAATGTAGTCGATGTGATAACTTGGAATTACTGTACAGTAAATGTAAGCATTGGTGTTGAAAATGGATGTAAATTGAATGTTTTCAATAAAATATTCAGGGCTATCAAGAAAGGTGGTATAAAAAATTTTGCAAATTGTTGAACTAAAGGCAATTTTTTTACCTTACTCGTCTTTTACACTTTTCTTACTGCATAATGCTAAATATTATACCTCCATCCCTGAATTTTAAGCAAAATTTTATAAAACTATTGCCCTATATCTTCCTCTGTCTCGACCTCCCTTTTACAACTCCTGAAATTATTGTAAATCAATTATAATAATATTCATATTCTTAATATTTGAGTTTTCCTTTTTTCCTTCAAAGAATTCATATGCTCTTTAATCTTTAGACTTATAAGTATCTTAAAAATATTTAAAATTAAATTATGTTATTTAATAGTTTACCTCAAGAAATATAGACAGGAATAGAAATTGCTGTGATATATTTGATTAATTGATATATTGATAAATCTAATTTATATACAGACATATACAGCTCTCCAGGATTCAAAAGCACCAGTGAAATGCTTTTTTCTTAATCACTAGCTTTGAGTTTTTATATTTGATTAATCAGTAACCGATAGACAAAATATCAATTTCAATTCAAGTCGAGTCACTCATAGAAAGTCATTGTATCAAAGTTCTTATTTTGAATTATTTGATATTAATGTTAATCTTTCGGTAAAAAATTAATCAAATAAAAATACTCAAAGCTAATGAGTAAGAAAAAGGCATTTCACTGGTGCTTTTGAATTCTGGAGAGCTGTATAAAATTTTGAATAATTTAATATTAATGTTATTCTTTCGCTTAAAGATTAATCTAATATAAAAACTCAAATTTATTGAAAAAGAATCAAGCATTTGTCCGTCCAGTTTAAAATAATTCTCCACTGTATATGAGTTATCAATTAGTAAAGAGCAATAGCACAAAGAAAAATCAAATAGATTACGGTTTGTAAACAATTGATTAAATAATTATAGTGCAAACGAGTGCATCAAAAGGACAATCAGATAATAACATATTAATATTTATTATTATAATTATATATATTTGTTTTTGTTTGTTTTCAAATATTTATAAATTAGTGGGAATACCCTAAATTAGCCCTGTGCACTATTTTCATTCTTTGAAGTATAAAAGATTTAAATAGTGCATCTTGCAAGCTTTTAAGGCAGACATTGCATTCTGACTTAATTTTAATACAAATAAAATATTGAATATAATATTATATACACCTAGTTAATTATATTTAGCATGCCAATTCATAGTTAGCAAATCAAATTAATGAAACTAACAAACTTAGTTATTATATATTAGAGAATTGAATTAAATTGTTTAAAAAAAATTATAGTTTATTTGACATAGAATCATAGTAAGCAAATTGTACTTTGTTTCAAGGTCTATTACGACAAATTGCTCTTTATTGCCTTCAACTAACCTGATGTATAATTATATAATCAATGAGTGCAGTATTCAGTGAAATGTATAAAATCTCTAATTTCTATAAGAATTTACATTATTTAGAAAATGAGTCAAAAACTAAAAATTTTATTTATTCCGGCAGATGCTGTGGGTCACGTGAGCGCTGCTATAGGAATAGCCCAGGTGCTGATCAATAGCGGACATCATGTTATTTTTGCAATTAATGAACAATGGAGTGGGAAATTGTCTAAATATGGTATCGAAGAACTCACGTTGACTGAAGAGAACAGACATGCGGATGAAGATCCGGCTGAACACTGGGCCAAGACATTTATGAAAAAGGGCTCAAATCCTTTAGATATAATGATAAGTATTTCACGATTTCTTCCCGAATACATCGAAACGCAAAAACAATTGGATTTAAAAATTGAGGACATATTGAAAACTATTCGCCCAAACGTTATATTTATTGATAATGTTGTTTGCATACCATCTGTGATCAAGTCTGGTATTCCATGGGTTCTGACCTGTAGTCCAAATATTTTGGTATTTATTGATGACGAGAGGACTCCACCCGGAAATTCAGGCAATGAACCAATTTTTCAATCTATAATTATGGGATAAATGTATGTTTTAATTATCCTTGCTAATGTCAAAACTTTAACAAATACCTCTTATTTAAAGTTGAAGGGGTATTTTTTATAGAATACTAACTAGGATTGCGCAAAGTGGGGAGGTGGGTCGAATCACTAACACTTTTCCAGTCATTTAACTTGATAATATAAGCTCTCCGAAATGATGACCCTTTCGGGCCAGTCACATTCTTGCTGAATACTGTAAACTTATGTTGAATTCTTAAAGAATTCATCAAAATTCCTTATGATTATGTCATTTTCAATTAAATTCTGCAATAATTTATCATCTGCACATACCACTTCCTGGTAGGTATTCTGGGACAAATAACATAAGCATCTAACATTCTTTCACTGCTGACAACGAAAGCTATATAAAACAATCATGAATATGAATGCAGGAAAGTTTATAACAGATAAAGAGGACAGGGTATAAAAATAATAGAAAAATTTCAAATATTTAATACTTTGACATTTTCTTCTCCATTTTTACACAAGAATATAAAACTTATAAGGGTAAGATAGAAAGTATCAAGGAAGCATAAGTAATCATTGTTAAATCACAGTCTATATTCTTATATATAGTCCTTTTCTGCCTATGCCTGAGATGAGGGTAATTTATCCAATTATATCAATCAAATATAATTTAATATATTTTTACACTTTTAGGTCTGTCCTCTTATGGGGACAAAATTGAATGGAAAAAATTCAGAGATATTCTTAACGGAGAGAAGAAACAGGCATGGATTGAATACAATAAATATGTTATTTCCCGAGGAGTGGAACCACTGGTTGACAATAAATTGATGAATGACTCGAAATACTTAAACATCTATTCCTTTCCACAAGAGTTGGATTATTTGGATTTGCGTCCATTGCCTCCAAACTGGCATCGATTCGACAATTT
>JAQFXN010001558.1:0-14868 GCA_034693365.1 Liacarus xylariae
AAAATACTAAAACAATTATTCTTTATATACTAAATATTTGTAGTACTGAATAGAAATAATAGTATATATCGTAATAGTATTACAGAAAGAAAACTAAACAATAGATTATTTTGTTAAAAGACAAGAATCATTTGTTAGCAAAGCTTTTTTTATAATATTGAATAGCTGAATTTAGACCACTTACCAGGTGGAAGGGGTGCAACCTTCATATGGATCCACGCGTTAGTTTGAAAAGAAAAAAATTTATAATAATTAACTAATATTCTGAACAAGTTTTATGAATAATAGATGAAAATTGATTTATAAATTATGAAAATGAAGTATTATAATTTAATAAATTATAATAATGAATTTCAAGATAAAGATTAGAAAGTATAGAATATTTATTTTAAACCACAACATATAATGGTATATATTTTTTAATTTTAAGGAATTAGTTTTAATTAATTATTTTGGATAACAATTGATTTGTGAATAATTGAAGTGTAAAATGTATTAATTAATACAATACTGTTTGAAGATGACTAATAGAGTAAAACTTCCCATGGCTTGTTCTCACAAGATCATTTAATTTTTTTTAAATTTCCCAACCGAATTGCAACATCTTTGTTTACTTAGACTTTTTTAGCTAACTTGGACAAATTTTTACAAAATTACTTTAAATCTAATTCGAGTGATTATATGCTATTTTTGAACCCAAGATAAACATAAAAGAAACGATTTGACGAATTCTTAGAAAATAAAATAATTTATAATAGTTTTGAAGATCTGCTTTTAAAAAGTCCTATGACTTGGTTGTCTTTGGATATCCAGAGCAATTATATATTTCTCAAATCTAATATGTAAGTAAAATTGAATTCTTTGGAACGACGTGTTTAGCGAAACATTAAATTATAAAGGTGACATTTCTCCTTTTTTATGATTTATTAATAATTTGCACATTTAAGAATAAAAACTGTAAAATAGTTAAAAAAGCTAAAATTTCTTCACATTTCAACAGGAGCAGGTTTATTTATATACCTGTTAGATATGCTGGAGTAAACTAATATTATTGAATGTATTTATATTAATTTATAGAATTTTTGTTCTTTAATTATAAGAGTATTGATCGTTAAATTAACCAAATATTCTTAAGTAAAATTTTTAATTATATAATCGTTGCTATTATTATAATAAGTCTTTTTGGTCTAATAAACTTTGATAGACGTGCGCTCATTGTTGTGGTCGATCCCTAAGACTATTAGATTTAAAAAATTTATAATTACCTTCAGTTTTAGTGAATTTTATTTCATGATTAGTCACATAATCCGTAATCTTTGTCGAATTACTGGATAAATCGGTGGCACTTCTCATGGAGTAGGCATGAGGTGGTGGTATATGATTCTGATGCTGGTAATAGTGATGTTGCTGTTGATGGTATTGGTGGTTATGATGAGACCCGTTCTCTTCCATTGTTTCTAAACTTGCAAAAAGTTATTGAAATCACATAAACATCAAATGAGGAAGTGATTGAAAAATTAGAGAATTATTAGATAATATGAAAATAAACTCGTTCTCTACTCGAGTGCTCTATCAGATACTGCAATTGCAATGAAGTTCATTACAGTATAGTATATTCATCTTTGAGTTTCATGCGTTACAAAAGTTAGTTCAGCGAAACGATTCACTAAAGAGTCAAAAATTTTTATATAATAGTCAGATAAGGGTCTGTTAGAAAACATTGTTTTCATTCTTCACACTCGATAGAGTCAAGTAAGTCCACGCCCGCAGAAGTTAAGAGCGAAGATATTCTAAACTATTTGTCAAAAAAAGGTTATCACGAAAAACTGCTATCATTTATAAGAGTAGCTGAAGAGCGGTCAACCGGTCCTATATTTATAGCAATCACAAGTCAGTAGACTTATTATCACTACTTATGCAATACTTATAAACGTATTAAAGCAGCAGAAAATAAATTAACTGTAAATGCATTCACGGCTTTAATTTAACTGCACTGGTGTTGACTTTATAACAAACGAACACATTTTGAAGAAAACTTTTATTTGAATGGACTTTTTGTTAGTTTAGTTCAGTGGGTGACACACATTCCCGTTCTCTTACAGGTATATACGCTTTTATATAGATTCTGATTCAAATAATTTTATTATTAACTTTATTTCAATAACTCAAATACTGATTAAAATATAAATTTTAAGCTTTATATAAGTATAACTTCTGTATCATTGGTCTCAAGTATTTCTTTCTGTAATTTATTACCTTTCTTTATATTTTCTTCAGTTATTTTTATGATTCAAAGTTGTTTCACAGGAAATGGGGTATTATTTTTAAAAATATTTTTGCGATGAGTTTTTAAAACTTTTCACATAATTAAATGCTATTATTGTAATAATAATTATTGCATCTTTAGAGCACATATACTGTAGAAAGCACTGAATAACCTGACCGATCATTCCATAGGACACACATTAACCATATAATTAAGTTATTATCTCACGAATTCACTATTAAATTAAGTTTTGCAAAAACAGCTTTTAATGAGCGAAAGAAAATCCAAGTTTTATAGACTAATATAGACTTTCAAACATTTGATCGTTATTTTTGCTAACTTTTAGTCATATTTATAGAGCAGTGGATGTCTCCTAAGAATTGACTGTCATTTAAAAGTCTTGAGAAAAAACTACAACAACTTTAAAGTGAGTGAAGCACAGAGTTGTGAGTTGTGTTGGTGTCAGCGATGCTAAACTGGGAATGAAGTGAAGGGCCCAAAGACACAATGCTTCACAATTTCCTCTTTATGATAGGGCAGGTGAAGAAGAATGAACAGACGGTGAACGCCAGCACAGGTATATCATAGTAATATATAAATACACGCTTGGAATCGAGTTTTTTTATAATGCTTTGACTGAATTGTGTGGAGATTTTTGGTCACCATATGTTCGTTCTTAAGGAAGCGATGCATACAATGCCTCAAAACTGACTAACAAAACACAATTTATGTAAAAGTTGTGTTGAGTTGACTTCGAATTGAAAATAAAAATCAAATTTTGGATTTAATTTATTTGTTGAGTAAAGATCTTGTCTGTTGGTTGAGAGCAATGCACTTTCTGGTACTCGATATGATTGTCAGCGCAAACAATGTATAAAGAAATTGTCGATCAGTTTAAATAGGTTTACATTCAAGTTCTCAGTTCTCAGCTTTGGGTTTGACTTCATATAAATATTATGACAGGAAATACTATTTAAAAGACAATATTGCGCTGTATTTTGCAAAAGAGGTTTGTTTTTTAACAAATAATTGTAAAGAAATTAGTGAACGAAATAGAAAAGTATTTTGTTTTGCAATAAGTGCTGTGCTTTCAGGCATTTATTTCAATCTCAATGAAGTGTTTCATTGAATTTACATTAATTATGAAATTATTTAAAATATTTATTTCACTTTCATTTCGAATGAGGCCTCTATGGATTTGGTATTGGTGTAGAGTTCAGCACAGGTAGTGTGGTCACTTTATTGATAGAACCCCTGAAGATGAGCCTTTAGTTTTAATCGTTCTCAATGTTCAAAACAAATTACAATATCATTATTTGCGATGAAATGAATCTAAAAGTGCTTTAAATGTCTCAACATTTCAGAAATGACACTTGCTCAATCTTAAATTGAGTCAACGCCACTTTGACTTATAAAACCTGTTCCAGTGAGCAGTTTCTATATATAATTTTGTCTCTCAATTAAATCTTAGTTTAATTTGGTTTCACAGATAATTTGAATCGAATAACAAAATAAAAATTTTAATTAAGTTTTTTGTTATATAACCTATAATTTTATAAATTTAATGTAGACTTAAGTTTAGTTTCGAACCAAACATAACATAATATTACAAATTCCGAAACACTCGTCGACAAAAAGACGTGACTCTACTGTCTAATGGATTCAAAAATAATAATAATCATAATAATGATTAAATACAGAATACTTATGAATTTTAAGATAGTTTTGTCACTTTGGGAATAATGTTTATGTAAAAAGCCTTGCGCTAACTTAAGTACTTCAATTAGTTATGTAAACTCTATGCAATTTTTGTGATGATTTTAATCTGAATTCATATATTATTTATTTTAAAATGCATTATTAAAATATTTAAATCGATTCAAAATTAACATTTCAAATGAAAACTCTCTCAAAACAAATTTTCAAAATTGAGGTTTCAATGAAGCAATTTATAACAGTATTTGATTATAGATAGAAGATATAACATATTGTTAATATTAATCGTTTGATTATTTATCCCACTCTTCCTTTCATAGACTAAATTATATACTTCAATGAATGTGTAAAATTATGTAAAGTATTGTTTTGTAACACAAATGATTAAAATCACTCGAAAAACATGTGTTTTATTAACTTCAGGTATTCTTTACATAATTAATATCTGTATACATACGATACTGTATGTTAAGATTATATGAGTGCTGTGCTGTAAAAGAGCTCTTTTCATTTGAAGCATAAAAATTGTAAAGAATATCAAATCCTTCTATTGGCCGACAATTTATTCAAACTATTTATAAATGTTCATTTTATAATAATTATATTTATAATAATTGAAACAAAATCAGTGTTTTTATTTACTCAATCCAACGCAAAAGTTGTATTAGTGTTTGTAATCGATTTGATAATTCTTTACAGTTTTTATACTTGAAATGAAAAGAGCACTTTTACTGCACAGCACTCATATAGTCTTTTCAATACTGGTATATATTCATCTTACTTATGAGATTACTCTAATCCTGGTGAATTCTAAAATGTTAAGAAAATTGTATACAATTAAATTTTGGAAATGTGAATGCCAAAATGTATAGTATTCTTCCATTTAAAGTTTGAAAAAGAGAAGAAACTGTATTAAGTACTGATATTAAGTAATCGATAAGAAATATAAAAAATCAATTTATTATAATATTTATTATGAGTTAGATTTCAATAAAAGCGATATATCTTTAATAAACTTTTATGCATTTTAGTTGAAATTATTTGAATCAAAGGATTATCCATTCATTTATTATTAATGATAAATAATTTCAAATAACATGTGTAAAAGTCTATTAAAGATATATCTTTTTATTGAAATCTAACTCATAATAAGTATTATAATCAAAAGTTTTCAACCTTTTTGATCTATTTCTTTAAACATGACGTAAATTCTGAATGTTCAAATAATATCATGTGTTTTATTTTAATTTAAATTATAAGAACAATTCATTAATTAGTTTTATGAGTTTTTATTCAACACTAATTTTGTTTAAATTTTTCTCAGTTCAAATGAATTGTTCAGAAACTGTTCATCAATCGATTTAAAGATAATATAAATTATATTTAAAACTATTCAATAAATATTTTCCCATTCCATTCCGTTCCATTCGTTTTCGAAGAAATATTTTCTATTTACATACATATAAAATGTACATGTAGCCAATGTAATGCTTACTCTACGGTACTTTTAGGATGAGGTTGAAAACTAACGATTATAATAAATTGAATCTTTATATTTCTTATCGATTACTAAATATCACTACTTAATACAGTTTCTTCTCTTTGTTAAGCTTTGAAAGAAAGAGTATTTTACATTTTGGCATTCACATTCCAAAATTTAATTGTACGCATGCATATACAGTATATAAATCTCAATGTATTCAGTGAATGGACTCATTATTCTGAAAACTCAATTATTCTTTGATTCAATTTGTCCTTTGGTTTATTAGATTCGCATTATTTAGTTAACAAAGATTGACATAAGACGGTGTATTATCTAGTCCAAATTATAATATTGAATAGAGTTCTGCTTCTACTGATTTATTTTCAACCTTGATAATTTACTTGTTTTCATCTTTCTTCAACAATTCATAAATCATTCTATTTATTTAACATCATCATATATATGCGAATAAACTTTTTAAGCTAGGTTTATTTCTAAATGTTATTTATCAAAGAAATATTACTTAACTCAATACATTCCTCTACTCATGTAATTTTTGAACCATTTTTACGAGGATTTTAGGGTTTAATAATTACATTTTAGGTAATCTATAGAATCTTTTATCTGATTATTGTTGAATCAATTGTATAAAATGTCTCGAATCCAAGATTTAGTAATGTACTGTATTTTATGAATCAATTAAATCAAATCATGATGATTAATGAGAATTCGTGAGAAGAATCCTCTTTTGATATTGAGATAAACATTTAATTGTATTTAATTAGACTTAAATCGTAATATTTCCTCATTCTTCAATCAAATACATTGTTTTCGAGTGAATACACTCTCATTTATTCTTCTTTTTAATATCTATTAAAAATTTGCTAATCTCTCAAAATAATCAATTATCAGAATTTAAATCATTTAAATTTTTTGAATGAGAAGAGAAACGCAGAAAAGAGGTTAAAATAAAAACTAAATTAAAAAAAAAAAGAAAAATCAAATTAAAAAAAAAATTAATTTTAATTAAAATGATATTTTTAAACGAATTTTATTTATCATAAAAATGCAAATAAGTATTACAATTATTAGTATATTTGCAAAAAACAAAAAATATTTACAATAAATTTTGGAAAAAAATAAATTTCTTTCAAAAGTTGTGATTAAAATATTTATTTCTGATTATAAGGTAATATAAAATATCAAACTTAAGTTCAGCTTTTTCTCCAATAAAATAACAACTTTAATGACGACTCGATGATTGTTCTTCACGAATGAAACTTCTTGCCAGACCTAAATTTGCAATTCGACTCAACGCCCGGATAGCAGTTCCTGTTCTCTGTTTGAGGAGTGAGAGAATAAAATGCTGTTTTTGTGCTTTATTTTTATTGATTTATTTTTATATATCTTTTTTTCTCTTATAAAAAGTATTTTAGAGACAGAGACAGTGACACAGTTTGGAGCGACAAATAATACTATTGGGAATTGAATTAGAGTTAATGTTTGATTACCTGCCATTTTCTTCTTATCAAATACTTTTTTAGTTTTTCTGTTGGAATCTGGATATGCATTGATGGCTCTCTCTTTAGCCAACTATTGGCCAGACATTCATCAGCACTCATGCGTTCCCTTTTTTTCGCACAAATAAAATGGAAAGATTTAAATCGAAAATCATTACGAAATAACCTTTTTTTTCTCTTTTGCAATAAATAGTTTTAAATCTTAGTGATCACTAACTCTGGTTTTTTCGCTAACAGTAATGAAATGAATTGTTTCGCCTCTTCGGATATCTTATCGAAAGCTTCGTCATCGAAGTCATAGTCTGCTTGAGTCACATTACATAACGTCTTTGCATCCGTGTCTCCCATGAATGGCGAGAGTCCGCTCAATAGCACATAACAGATAACTCCTTTAAATAGATATACAATTCATTATTTAATCCAAGTTTTGAATCATTTTATAAGAAACAGATAAGACATAGATATATATCAGTTATGAAGGAGTACTACATTCTCGGCATACTCTCATTGTTTAGACCCCTCTCCCCTCTCCCCCTCAAACATTTGTAGAGTAAGAATCGGTATTTTTGAATTACGGACAGACATCACTATATGCCTTACCCACTGACCACATATCACAGGCAGGAGTGACCGTTTCATAATTGACAATTTCCGGCGCAACAAATTCTGGAGTTCCGAACATAATCTTTAGTGTCTGTTCTCTATCGTAATCTCGGGCTAAACCGAAATCAATAATTTTGATGTCATAACTGGTTCTTGTTTTGCATAATATATTTTCGGGTTTCAAATCCAAATGCATTACATTATTGTTATGCATATATGATATTCCTTCGCAAATTTGTCGCATAAATAGTATGCACTCGTATTCCGTTAGTATGTAGTCGTCGGCGACAATCCTTTCAAACAGTTCTCCTCCAGAAATACTAAACATTGAACAAAGAGTTCAAATAAATCAAAATCCTTTCAGTTCTTTGTTAAGTGACTCACAATTCTGTTATCAAAATTACTTCTTTGGAAAACTCAAAAGCGCTGTCCAATTGAAGCAGATGTTTGTGTCTCAACCGATTCATTATATCTATCTCTCTGTATACCTGTTCCCTATCCTTCGCTCTAAGACAGCGTATAATCTTTGCGGCCTTTTCTCTATTAGTCGATAATTCAATAACTCTTTTGCAAACACCAAAACGACCTCTTAATTGGAGCATAAGATATGATAAGTTTATTACCGGTTAATAAACAGTTGAGTCTCAATGTAAATGACCTGAGCACACACACATACATACATACCTGCCCACTTCTTCTTTAATTTGGAACCTTTCATTGAAATTCACATCTTTCTCAATGACAACATTTGTCTGTTCACTAACTTTTTGTATAAAAATGAATAAATAAAAGAAAACAATTAATCATTGCATTGAATGACTGCTATTGTATTACCATTTTCTGAATTATTTATTTCGACCGCAATATTATTCACAATTAGTTTAATGGGTTCGGAAGGTAGACTCGATTTGCTTATCCCATACTCATTGAAAGCGCTGATACGGAATAAGTATAGAGAGTTCGCAATAATAGTTTTGAGAACATATGAATTGCAATCGCATTCATCAGTTATGGTAATCCAATCGCAATCGTCTTTTTTAACTTCTATTACATAACCGATGACTCGACTTCCGCCGTCATATGTGGACAAAGACCATGAAATTTGGGCGCAATTATCTGTTAATGTAACTGAAGGTTTTCCAGGAGGTTCGGGGGGGCCTTCAGTTGTATTAAATAAAAATAATAATTAGGCTTTAATTTCCATTGGATTTCACAGACAATTAAATTACAAACTCGAGTGAATGACTTGAATGATATTAATAGAGAGATAGGAAAAGGTATAGAGTTTGTAGTTTCTCTTCTTTCGCAAAACTACAAAACCGCCCTCCCCTCCTGTCAATATTGAATGTCCTACATGCTATTGAAGTTAAAGAATTCTTTCATCTTGAGTAAATTCTGTGAATATAATAATTTGAAAATGTCTCCAAGTATTCTCTCCTTTGTTGTGACCCGGAGTGGCAATTAAACAAAGTCTCCCCCTTTGAATAAACCCTTTCAGCGTCTTTGATATAATATAAAAATGCATTATTTTTTTAGATTATCTTCTTTGACCCCATTATGTAAGCCTTTAATGAACGAAAGTTATTGTCAACTCTTCACATAATCTTTTTGATACTTTAAATTTTCTAATTATATGTTCACAATGTTTAGCACTAATTCTAACCCACTTTCTAAATGACTGCTTTTATTGTGTTTTAATATTATTGTTATGAATTCAAATAATTTCAATGAATATTATTTCCATTCAATTCTGTTTTACAAAAGAAAGGTTTTACCGAATACTTTCAAACTATTCATTAAAAGTTCTGAAATTATTTTTTTTCTCTAAATTTCTTTTTCTAATTGAGATTAAATAAATTCATTACACAATGAAGTCTAACCTTTGACCGCAAGTGATGTATGGGCGCGATCTGAGCCCAAATAGTTTTTCACTTCTATTTCATACTTTCCATTATCGCTATCCATAACTCTTTTAATCAAAAGAATAGACATTTGTTCTTCATTTTGGATTTCAATTCGTTCCGATTCTTCTATTTGTTTACACTTTAAATAGATTTTAATAAATGTTTTATTTCTCTATTAATAATTTTTTTTAATACAAGAGAAATATAAAAATTAAAATACAAGTACTAAATAAAGTCCCGGAATATAGTGTTTAATTTTTTAATTCTCTTAAATCATAATTATTTGAATAAAACTTAAAGAATAATACAATGAATTTATAATATATTTTATTTAAGTTAAGAAAACTTATTTTACTTAATTCAATGAATAAATGATATAAAAAATATAATAAGAGGAGAGATTTATGTTAAATAATTGTTTTCAAAGAATTTTTTATAATTTTTTTTTTGTCAAAGTATTATTTTGACCTGAATTTTGTTGTTAAACACCTTAAAAATGCTTTCATTTCCTGACAATTAATTATATTTAAGAAAAGTTTTTTCTCTAGACTTTTATCATTAGTTTTAATGACATTGAAGTTGTGATAACAATAAGAGATAATTGTATTGTAATTACCTTTTTTGACCAAACAATCGAAATCGGTTTTAACGAAGAATTATTAATAAAGTCGACTCTAAGACACGCAGTTTCACCAATTAATACACTTATATTTGGTGTTATTTTTAAAATCTTTGGAGTCAATGCAGATGTGTTTGTATGAAGTGATGATAAATTTAATGATATATTATGGACTAATTTAGGAAAATAGTGATGCGTTTGCCCACAAATATTCAATTTATGTATACTTTGATTGAACACATCTTCATTCGTTTCATTTCTAGCATTAAGAATGTCTAAATCATTAGTAAAACTAGACCTGTCCTGCATTCTCTTCCACTTCAAAGGCAGATAACTTATATCAATAGCTTTAAAACCTAATTCAGTGAACCAACTAATAGAAGACCGAATGTTACACTAATTTTAAGTCAAAACAACTTAAAACAAACACTGAATTTAGTAAAAATTCAACATATTTTGTTGAAAACTTGGTAAAACTGTCAGCCATGCACTTGACGTTCACTCGCAGGTGTAGTTCTAATAGTTATAATGCAATTGTGTATATTTATCAAAATATATACAGAATATTTGAAAATTGACAGAACATTCTGTGCATTACATGATAGCGAACAGCGTTTTGATTTATTATCTTTGTTCTAAACTTTTGTCAATGAAATTTTCGTAAACTCCTGTTTAGTTTAACTCCTATTTGAGATTAAATTCCTCTAATATTTAAATAAACATTCGATACGACAATAGTTTGCTTTCAGAATAACTTAAATGAAACGAACGAATGAATGAATTTTTAAAAATTGTGAGCTATATAAAAGCATCTTTATGAATTATTCAAACGTTCAATTCTGATTTATTATACATTATTTGCTAAAACTAAACCCCATTATTAATATAATAAAAAGAATATTAAATTCTTAAACTCTAATATAATTTCATATATAAAACAAATTAACTGTCAATAAATGTTTGATTTGTCAATAAATTATAACCTCTTAATACAGAATTCAGAAGCAAAATAACAAATAATGATTGTTATTAGAAAACTAATCCGAAGACAATCTACTGCCGAAACAATAGGGAATTATGTTAAGTCACTTAATGCCAGACAATTTGCGCCGTCATGTTTGACGAATTCATTGTTTGTGACTTAGAATTAAAAAATCACCTATTATATATTTATTTAGAATTGACTATAAATTGTTGTTTTGTTTTGTTTAATTAATTTAATATTCATGAACACAAACTTATTTCAATAGTACTCCCCATAAGACCTATGAAATTGAATTGAAAATAATTGCATTCATTTTTATTTCTCTTCAAAAAAAAATTTTTTTAATAATAATAATTTATTTTTGAATTCAAGTTATATTTAGTTTCCAAACATTGTATATATAAAAAAAATTCTTATAATAGGAGAAAAATTCAAAATTTAATTCTTTTATATTCAATATTCAATCAACCATTTAATGGTCAAATGATTTTATTGAAATAAAATAATTCAACAAAAATGTATTTATTTTAAGGTCAGCTAAAATGTTGTTTATATTTTTAATATTTCTTATTGTGAAACAAGAATTAGTTCATATAATCTCTGATATTGAAAAAAATATTGTCATAAATGAAGCAAATCTTCGAAATCTCACGAACAAAACAGAACAAACAAACAAAAATTCTTAAAATCATAAAAATTTGTAATAAACTAAAGTCTAAAATTTGCTATTTTTTTATGCTTTAACTTCAAAACACGTATTGTAGACTATAATGGTCTCAGAGTTATTGCGAAATATAAAATATATAATATTCTTGTAGTCTGTCTTTAGTTTTCGATTTCGGGCTGAAATTATTTTTAAGATTCCTAAAAATTCTGAGCACAAAATTAATTTAACTATTCTTTAAATTTAGAAAGAGTATTAATCTTAAAAATGGTTTCCAAACCATAAGAGCTAGTATTTTGAAATATGAAACCTGTATTTTAAACCCAAAAATTGTAACCATAATAAAAGTTATTGTACATCGAGAATTGTAGAGCTTTAACACCTGTGCATTTCACTGAAATACTGTGCATAAACAAATAGACACAATTAGACAAAACACAATTGCGAAAAAATTTATGCACAAACATGCTAACTTGATGTATTTGTTCGGAACCAATTCTGCGGTAATATCACTATTTACCAGGAATTGAAAGACTTTAAGTTTGTGGAATTGAATTTATTTATTCAGTAAAAATAAAATAAAAACAAGAAAAAATTGACTCACATTTCAGGAAAAAGCAATGAATAGAAAAGCAGACGAAGATTAACTGAATTTCACGATATTTCCTCTCAGATTCTGTACCAAACGAAGACTCTATTACTCGGTTTTGGTTTATCCAAAAATATTTATTACTATAACTCAAACTCATTTGACATAAAGTTCAGAATATTTTGTATCAATGGATGAATTCTTAAATATTTATTTTCTTTCTTTTCAGTTATAAATTGCAATATTTCTTATATAAATTAGAATTTTTCTAAAATCAAATTATATACCCTATGATCTGTAAAGAAGACCCAAACTATTGCATTCCATCCGGATATCAATCATAAATTTTCAGATCCAGTATTTGAATATTTATTTTTTATAAGTTTTGATGAAATGAATGAAAAATATAATTAATTTAATCGTCAAAACAAATTTAAGAATGAATAAAAAGAAATCTAAATTAAGATTAATTAAACAGAGATTGTTTTGAGATTGAGAACTGAAATCAATAATTTGATTAAATTTACTATACATTTCCGTAAGGATAGAGCCAAAACATCTTCAGCCCATTTCTTGAATTCTTTAAATTTTAAATTTTAGCTGAAAAAAACATTTTTGCAAAATTAATCCATTTTACAATATCTATAGATCAAGTTCGGGATTAATCATAAATAATTTTCTCAATTATTTGATTTATATTTATAACAAGAATGAACCAGATATGAACTCCGCTTGCCTATGAAGATCTTTAAAGAAATTACATTTGCTTAAGGCATAATTTTTTATAGATTCCACTACAATAGCATTATCATAGTCTCCCATCTAATTTTGGAATCTCTCATCCCATAGAATTATCATTGATTATCACCCCATAGCATCAGCATAAAAAAATCTATCCAAGGAAAAATTTTAAGTGGTTCAAAATGTCACATTTTTCATAGCATTTTGATAAGTTTCATAAAAGATTATCATATGCCCCATCCTATAGGATTACCAAAAGATTGCATCGCATAGGCTTATAATAGGTTCTCATTCGACAACAGGCGTCTATACCATAGAAGTATCATTTATTTCCCTCCCATAGTATTATCGTAGGTTCCCATTCCATTGAAGGCTCCTATAGCTTTGGTATTCTCAATCTGGATAGATTAATTCTTTATTTCTACTCATTTGCTTTGTTTTAATATTTGATTAATCTCTAACCGAAAGATTAATATTAATATCAAATAATTCAAAATATAAAATTTGATACAATGTGTTCCTATGAATGACTAAGATATCACTCAAATTAATATTTGTCCAACTTATTCAAATATAAAAACAAAGTTAATGAGTAATAATAAAGATTTATCTGTTCAAGTTGAAAATTTCAAAGCTGTATATGTCATGAGTCATGACCAAGAACTCTTTTTTGTTCAAATTATTTTATTAAAATATCCCTTTATATTAATGAATTAAAAGTCAAATACAGTAATTTTTATTTACAAATAGTCATTAATATTATAATTGACTTTTCATTCATAATAGACAAGATGTAAAAGATTCAAAATATTTTGTATGATTTTAGGTAAATTGATCCTTTATTAGTCACCTTTTTACTAATAGATTTTTCTATCCGACTAATCAAAAATCAATTCAACTAAAATCATACAAAACATTTTGACCCTTTTATATCTTGAATGAAAAGTCAATTATAAAAGTAATAACTATTTGTAAACAAAAAATGAATGAATAGTTTTATTTATTATTTTTTGACTTTGACATCCTCTTTGTAAAATATCCCTTTGACTTTTTAAGTAATATGAAAAATTTTATGTTTATCTTTCTCACTACTTGCACATTTCAAGTTATGAGCAATATGTCCACCCCCCCCCCCCTGAGTTTTCAGCAAAATTTTTCTAAAAGTACCTCTTCATATATTCCTTATTTCGTCAGGGCTTGTCTACCCCTGCCATTAAAGCATTTGCATTTCTGCTCTATTGTTATAAAATTTTAATTATATTTAACTAATCAATAGAAAGGATGGGTATTCCATATTGGATCAGTTGTGGATCTGTCCGATAATATTAGGTATAAAAACAACGTTAGTTTGGATCAGAAATTCAAGAAAAGAGTCAAAATCTCTCGAATACCCAAACTTAAATAAGCCTGTGCGGTAAGGTAAATTTTATTCTAGACACCTTATCTTTTAATCAAACAAATATTGAGAGGATGAGCTTATATTAGAGCAGATAATTAAAACCCATATCCCATATAAGTTTGGGCTATGTATACAATGTTTCTTGAGAAAGGATATATTAAATGGAATGGTAGGATGTAAAGTGGTCACCTGGTGGGTTAGTAACAAAACACAGACTCAATGGAACTTTGTTTCACCCCAGGTGACCGATATTCAAGTGACCAATGCATTGAATGCCTTATCTCAAGAAACAGACTGTACAATATCGTTTTTTTAAAAGTTAACACCTAATGCCAGTTTAATATCTATCCAGATTTGCTATACATCTATTGATTTTAGT
>JAQFXN010001559.1:0-14863 GCA_034693365.1 Liacarus xylariae
TAGAAACAAGCTATAGTCTTGAGATATCTAATTGAAAAGCGCGTAACTCAACATAAGCTGGATTTTTGAAATTATAGTCATAACTTGAAACTTAAAACCAGAATTAATTTGAAGACTAGAGAAAAATCATAACTTTTATAGATATAACAAATCATTTTAATAGTTTAATTTAGAGATGACCAGGCATTTTATCAGGAAAATGGGTAGTCTCTCAAAATCAGTATAATTACCAGCTAGATAGAGTATAAAGATAACAAGGTTAAAATTCCTTTTAATGGTGGGAAAACAGTTTTTAGGGCTGAAATGTTGAAAATTTTTATTTTTAAGATAGAGATTATATTTTCTGTCTCTTATACCACCTTTGGTCATCTTATTCTCTGTTTCTCCCTCTCCTCCCTTCTTTCTCTTCTCTTTTCTCTTCAACACTTCTGTAAATCTAAACCTAACCATAAATTATACGTAAATAAGAGTTAATGTTAGTGTAGTGTAGAGTAGAGTAGAAAATATCATAAATACTGGTAATGATTATGATTTGTAATAAAATATAATAATCATATATTTTTTTACTTTTATTTCTACCGGTTTTTATCGTTTCGGGACATTAGCTTTAATGGTCAGAGAAGTTATATTTTAAAAATCAAACTGAAATTTTATATATTCTCTGCCCTTTTTATTCTGTATTAATGTTGAAATTGGTTTGACTTATATTTCTATCGCTAAATGATTTACGTTTAGGTTTTATTACGAGATATTTTTGTTCTAACTTTCGTTCGGAATTGCATTAAATGCCAAAAAAGACTTTCACCAATAAGACAACCAAACCTTATATACTGTCAGCAAAAGTAATGCCCAGAAAATTGAAGAAATATATGGTTAGAGAGAAGTACAGTCATTAAGTTTTAATGGCTTAAGGATTTAGTTGAGGACTAAAATATATTAATTAAAATCCAAATACAATTAGATATAAGATTCTCAATATATCAAAGATAGCAATAAAAAGATATCATTATATTGTTTTACAATAAACAAAAATAATTGTTTTTACAGAAATATCTTCCTTTCGAAACATTAGGTTTGTATTTCAGCCGTAATTTTGTTACTAAAGCTTTGAGTTTAAACAACTTCCTAATCATTTTCCACATTCACTAAATAAAATATAAGAGAAAATATTTTTTTAATTATATAAAACTTATGAAATTCATGTCATATTTTGTGTGAAATTATATTAATATATTTTTTCAAGTAATTAACATTAATTGCAGACAAATTCTTTGGCACTTCAGAACAGATGACTGCACTACAATTCTTATAAAACTTCATATAAATATTGTCATTCATTCGAGTTATTTTTAGAATAATTAAGAAGAAGAAAAATAAAACCAGGGATAGCCACTGTTCACTGTCTTAAGGTATAGGGAGGGGGTAGTTTGAAAAATCTCGTTCTTTTAATAAGAGTAGAAATTACAGTAAGTGAAAATCAAAACTATTGCTTCAAGGGTTCAAAGTTATGGAGCAATTTGGCACAATTGTAAATACAAGTGAGGATATTTAGGCTTTGGTTATCTCTGAATAAATTTTCTTAATAGTCTTAATCAAAATGTTTTGTAAATAATAAAAATATCTTTAGAGAAATTTTTGAATCTTTAAGTTTATCGAGATTTCAATTAAAATAAACTTCAAATATAGAGAGAAAAAAGTAATCAATATTTTTTATATTAAAGCAAATAAAAAGAAATAATTCAATTGAATTAAATGTAACTAAAGAATAGTTTAAACTGTAAAGAAACTCTACTTTTGCTTAATTTAGTTTTCAAAAGAAAAATAGAAGGGAAAAAATCAGTAAAATTGGATTAAATAAAAAAGAGAAGAAAATAAGAGATTTTCAAAGAATAGAGAAAAAAGATGTAATAAATAAATGTCTTAAGGACTGGAATATCGGTTTTGTTTGGTTCAGATGTACAGCAATTCCAATAGAATTACTGCAGTCATCGTAGAGATCAATCATAGGCTACGGATATATGCAGTATATAAGGGCTGAGAAAAGCGAGGAGAAGAGTGACTCAGTTATTGTGCACAAGGATTAGCTTAGGTCTAGAAAACTACACATTCAATACATCCGAATCTCGAACTGATCCCTCGCCTATGACTCAAGAGGTGTGGGATTTGTTGCTCTTTGCAATCTCACTCACTCTCTCTCTCTCTCTCTCCCTCCCTCCCTCTCCTCTCTCCGCTCTTATTCCTCTCCCTTTCCTCAAACAATGTTTTATATCTTATAGCACTATATAGAAGGGTATCGCTTGTGAAATGACGTGTCCTCTCATGAAATTTTTTTTCTCTCTGCCTCTCATATAATGTTCTCCTATTGTCGAATGACTTCACTCTAACGTGTTTATGAATAAATTGTAAGGATCTGTCTCTCCCTCTCTCTCCCCACCACCAGAACTGCTACAGCGGTTATGCAGAGGTATTTTCGGGGTTTTTAGACATTAATAATATTATTTCGTATATTCAATAATACAGTTGACAATTGTTGAGTACTTTTATTTTTGTGTCAATAGCTTTTGGATGCAAAATATCTTTACAGTAGTATTCAATTCTAGACAACTGTTTAACAAATTGGGAAAGAAATTCTGTTGTCTTAAAAGAAAATCTTGTAAACAGTTTTTGACTAAAACTCCCCTAAAATTCTCAACGTTTTCAAAACTAATGCATTGATGTATTGATGAAAACCAATTTTCAATATAACTATTAATAATTGATTAGTTGAAAGACCTTTTGTTAAAAATATTGAAAAATCTTGTTTTACACCAGACATTGGCCACACATATATGCATTGGGGGTTATATACAACATAATCCAGTTGTTTATAAACGAGTTCAGAAACACTACAGTATTGTTAATAATGGTGCGGGATATTAGTGACACACTCTTCTTCCACAGGGATATACGGAGGGATTGGCCCAGTATTTCATGTAAAACGGAATTTCCAAACATATTGTCTGTATATTCTCTATACTGTGTTTCGGTAGTATTACATGCTTTAGGAGAGACAGTTTACGCCTCATTTGGTCCACAAAAATGAGGGAATTTATTCCAATTTTTTTTCTAATGAGATAACAATAAGTCTTACTTATAGACGGAATTAAATTCAAACCAATGAATAGTTGAGTATTTGTTTCACTTTTTCCCTGTGCGCCACACAAAACCATAACCAGAATTTTAGCTTTTCAGCGGTTTCTCTAAAGTCAATCAATTTCACTGAACATCTCATCTCAGAATCTAAACTTTGCCTTTTTTGTTGAATTCATTAAATGTGGATTTTTTTATTTAGTTATTTAGTTTAATTGAATTCACAAACAATTTATTTTAATTTCTTATATATTGAAATTCAAATAAAATGTAAGATTTTCTGATAAAATTGAATGACTTTTTAATTTTGATTCGCGGGGTTTAGACGTATCGGAACTTTGGTTTTGTTTTAATCCAAATGACTTGATATGGGATAACATATATTATATTAGGATTTTATTTTGAAAAATAGTTTTCCGATTCTGTTTTGACACAAACCATAAATAAATAAATTGAATGTGAAATTTGAGAAATAATACTAAAGAAATGAGAAGAAATTTAGGAAAAAAAAATAAATAATTCAATAAAGAAATGAAAGAAAAAATTCTTTAATAAATATAATTTTTTGTCGAATAAATCAAATAAAATATCGTTAAAAATAATAATTCCTGAAAATTCACATTAAATTTAATAGTATTATAAGGAAAATTGGTTTCTCTCTTAATATTAAAGCTTTTACTAAATATTAAAAAAATTTTACTTTCGATCCGAGAATAGAATCTGTCTGTTTGAAAAAATACATAATATTCTTGAATTGAGAGGAAATTTATTCTTCTCTTTCTCAAAGAGGGAGGAGAGAGAGAGAGAGAGAGAGAGAGAGAGAGAGAGAGAGAGAGAGACCTAATCCATGTGTGGATTAAGTAGTTTACGTCTAAAAAAGCCAATACAACCCATAAGAGATATATATATATATATATGAGACCAACAATTCATTCAATTCAGTTTGTCTGTTGATTCATACCCTTAAGACCTTATCCCCAATTGATGGTAAGGCTATGCTTAACATATATCGAGTATATGAAGCAACAAAAAAGACTAGTCTTACTATTTATACGGCTCTCAGATGAGAAGGTAATGTGTGTGTCGGGCATTTGGGGCACAGAAGCAAATTAATCAGGATTTGAGAGAGTTTTTAGATCTAATTTGTCTTTTCTCACTCTTTACTTATATATTGTTTGCCATTATTTATCAATTCATCTAATTATTAATCCAATGCCATCGAAGATCCATTTGATTGTTTCGATCAAATATATAAACTTAAAAAGTTATTTTACAAGTCGATGAGGTATGTCCAGGCAAGTGTCTAGTTCGTAATATCCCTACCCTACCGTTTTGGCCGAATATCCACATAAACTCTCCATGTGGTATCCTCTATCAAATTTTAAGAAACCATCGAACTTTGTGAAACTTCTGCCTATAAGCCAAAATTAAAAAATTTCTCCATTCTACTCTACTCTAGACCCCCTTAGCTCGCGTGAAAAAATACATCCCCTAACTATTTGGACCACCGACATCCCTGAAGTCGACAGAAAACATACAAGTATAATTTTAAATATGTTCTGGGATAATAATTGGACAGCACTAAGAATCAAAATTTATATGATATTCTAATTGTAAACACAAGAAAAATGTAAGGGAATAAGACATTTAGGGAATAAGACATTTAAAGAATAATTTCCTGAAATATTTATAAAACCTTGGCGCTGAATTTAAGAAAATTCAAAAATTTTCCTAATCATTGATTTAAAATTTGTACTATTTGCCAAGTTAAGAAGTTCATGAAAACTAATTAATTTTATATTAATTACAAGAGATGTTATAAATTATATTTTAACTAGCGTTAAAATTCTAAATCAGATAAGACATTGAGACCAATTAATGGGTGAGTTTAGTGAAAAGCATTTCTATGGTTACCGATATTTAGCTTATAAAAAGTGCGGATATGCCTAACGTTTTCCCTTAATATACTATAATTTCTAGTGCTTCAAATTGAAAGTTCAATTGAGTCCAATTTGAAACTATCAATACATAAGTTAATTGAAAACTAAGAAAACAATTTCTTAAACATTTACTCCTTATTTCTTTCATCGCTTATCATTTCAATACATCAAATCTCAATTGTCATATATATCGTGAAATCGCTTTAAGAAAAAATTTAATAAATTTTTTAGAAAATATACTTCAAATCCAATCAAACAAAATAAAATTTTTAAAAAAATTCCACAATTTCTCAAAGAAAATCTGTTTTATAAATAAAAATTGATTGAATATATGATAAAAAACAAAGCACAGGAAAATTGAATTAAGGGAACGAACCTTTTTTCACTTGTGCTTTTCAGATACGCCCTTCAGTGCAACAAATTAAATAAGAAATTCACTGACGATAGTGTGTATGTATGGGAGAGTGAGATCAAGTGTTGATATGATCTTCACTACCCATAGAGAAACTACAGAATATGTTGTATTTTTTCAGTTTAAATAAAATTCACATTTCTTTTGAGCAATAATTCACGTTTTGCGTTGAAATCTATGTATTATTTATCACTTGAAAAAAATATATTATAGTATTATTGAGGCTATCATTTTCCACAGGTATTATAGCCCTATTATTTATGTGCTCTTTCGGAGTATAAGGAGAGGAAAAGAATATATATTTCTTGAAATCAAAATAAGATATATTCAAATATATATGTGAGGCTAGATTTCCAAATTACTGCATTTTTATGCTTTCAACGGCTTTAAATTACTATAGTCTATAATGTGAGTTCAAATTAAAATCTTATGTTTAGAAATGTTGAACTCAATCACTTCGTATTGAACACCACATATTCAGAATTTAAGGATTTGGTGAATTATTATATTTAGTTTTCTTTATGTGAATTTGTTGTGAATTGAAGTTTTTTTTGAAGAAATAAGATATAAATTTATATATAAATATAATTTGATCCACTTTTTAGATATTGAAGATTTATTTTCATGAATTGTCTCACTTTTTTCTCGATGTCTCACTCATTTTTTTATGAAAGTAAGAAGAAAATGAAAACTATATTTTTTCTTCTGGTTACAGCCCAGAAGATCGAATTCCCAAAATTTGATTCCCAAAAAGTCGAAAATATTTTTCCCATTAAATCGATTCCCAAAAATTCGAATACAGTCAATCCTGGTTATAACGAGCCGCTCGGTTCCAAAATATGGCACGTTATAACGAGGACTCGTTATAAAAGAACAAATTATAATGAGAAATATACTATTGGTTCCTGAGACCTTGCTCGTTATAACAAGGAACTCCAGGCTCGTTATAACCAGGATTGACTGTACTAAAAAAAGATTAAATTGAAAAATTATTTTGGATTGAAGAGTAAGGGAGGTATTTTACATTATTTTAGAGGGGGATGTATTTGGTTTATTTCTGTATAAGATAAATAGTAATAAAATATAAATTTAAAAACCTATATTTCATATTTATCCTAAAAAATTATTACAAATAATTTTTAAAAACTTTTGAACATTATTTTATTATTCGATATTTTATCGGCGATGTTTTGTCCTGATACCTTTTTTTAAATCTTTCTGGTTTTTTTAGTGAAGAAAAGCTAATTTTGATTTTTGAATTGAATTAAAATTCTTATTTTTTTAATAATAATAAAATGAAATAAATTAAAAAATTTATGTAAAATAAAAAAAACTTTAAATAAAAATTAAGTAAAAATGAGTTTTTGGCACAAATTTGAAATAATATTGAATTTTATAAATTCAAGTCTCAACTAATGTTTAATTTTTCAGATATTAATAACTAATTTATACTTAAATAATCAGAAAATTAATTCAATATTTAATAAAAAAACACGAACTATAAAATTGTATTTTTTGTATTTTAAAGACGATTACGATTATCATTATATCAAAAAACTTATGAAAGCTTTCACTCTGTATTTAATGAAAAAAAATTTGCTTTTTTGTCAAATTAAAAATTTATTGTAGAAATTTTATTTTAGACAAAAAATTAATTGAATCAATATTTTTATTGGTTTAAACATTTCAGAAAACAGGATCTTAAATGAGTGACAAAAAAAACATTTGAATAAATGGATCATAACTTGAATACAAAAAAGAATCCTAAATAAAAATACATTCAATTTATTAACTATTGTTTCATTCATTTAAGTTAAGACAATATCTTAACAAATATTAATAACATTTCAATTGAAAAAAGCTTTTGAATTCTTGTATAATAACAAAAAGCTGTAAATAATAAGAGAGAAGAAAATTTGTCAAAATTCTAGATTTTAAAGAATAATAATTTTAGAATTGAAATAATGACTCGTTTTGTGTTTTGAAATTCAGTACAATTCTAAAAATGTATTTTTGAGTGAATTATATAATTAAATAAAAATTTGCAAAAAAAATTTAAAAAAACTATTGAAACGAATTGTTGGATCAATTGGTTGATACCATAGGCGGCGCTAAACGTGATATAAGACTAATGGCAGACAAGACAACGTTGCGGATGAATTGTGGACATTGAGGTTTGTATATGAGATACTCAGTTGAAAGTCTCAGTTCGTGGAACATATTTCTTGTGTAGGGATTGCGACGAGAAGTGTAGCGCAAAGAGAGAAATCTGTGGTAAATAAATGGCGTTATTATACTTCCGACGCCTCCGAGAATCGCGAATATAATGCACGGCATTAGCATTATCTCAGTCAACGCCACCGTCTGGAGTATAGAGCGCTGGTAGTACTCGACCACCACTGACAACGCATTACCGATGAATCCTAACAATAGATAATATTCGGAAAAAATGATTAAAACATTTTTATTAAATAAAAAATACTAAAAAAGTAAAATTAGAGGAAAATAGTTATTTGGGCTTTGCATTGGAGTGAAGAATATTAATCTCGAATATATAAAAGAGCATGCTCATTTACAGAATCAATGATTCATGTATTTATCCACCAAATATATCTATTTTCTTTACCTCTTGTAAACCTATCTCTAAAATATTTATAGTTTTTGATTAATACTAATTATAACATAAATATAATACAGTCTTTGGATAAAACTTTGTCTTTTAAACAATTAATCGATTTGACAAATAATAGCCAGTATTGCCTCAAATATAAGTGAATAAAAACTTTTTTTAGGAAAAAACGTTTTATTATTCACACCTTTGAGGAAATTATCTGAATTTCTAATAATTTAAAATAGATATTAATTTTTACTAAAATAATTAAAACAATTATTTCCTTCTAATCGACTAAAAAAAGGTAAATTAAAACTAAATGAATGACATTAACCATAATTACAATTCTGAATATAATTGAATAACAAATAGATATACAAAACATATTCGCATTAATAATAGTTCACTCAAAAGAGGCAATTAATGAATGGATGATCTGTTGATTACCTCTTTGTCCGAATTTGTCGATCAAAGTCAACGAATAGGAGGAGAAGTGAAGGAAACCAAACAAAGAGATTGGAAGTAATGACAGACTTATCGGATAATTATAGATAAATATTATCGAATAAAGCAAATAATGGGCCGAATCTTCGAGTACTAAAACGGCCAGAAATTCACGGGTGAATCGAAACACTGGGAGGCGTTGATGGAGTCGGAGGGCAGAGGTGGCCGCGGATGAGATCAACGCCTTTTGATAACACGATATCTGAGATATGTTGGGAGCGATTGGTATTAAATATAAGAAAGTGAAGACCAATGTTATGATTCGTGTCATCCAAAGTGCGGTTTCCGTCTTATTGGCCGACAAGTGCTGAATCGCAGCACTCAGTCCTCGGCCACCACTGCCCGCCTGTGGACGACCATCACTACCGCTGTTATCACTGTTTCCGGAGTTGTTGTCCGACATCTCTATTGTTTTGCTGACAATTAACTGAATTATAGTCTCTTTTATTCAATCGATTTGTTTATAAAAAATTTATTTTTAAACAAAATTTTTTATTGATTTTTATGATTTCACTCGCATTTGTGTCGTATTTGAAGCCACGGATCACTCAAAGCAATACTCTTTCGGTTTCTATTATTATTTCAATTATTATTCATTAAAACAAACTTTTATTTAATTAATTAAATATTTATTTTTATTTCTAATAATTATATAAATAACTGAATTAATTGAATGAGTAATTCAATGGACGACAAACAGAGTTGGGGTTTGTTTTGAAACTATTTTCCGAAAGGACTCAACACTAATAACGCTCTAATGCTTTGCTTCCCCTTTGACTTCACTTCAATGTCTTTTCCTATAGTTTTGTATCTAATATGAAGTCATTATTTATGTATTAATATTAGTGAACATCAATTAAAGGGACGATTAAAAGGAAATGCAATGCTTTCATCATTGCTTGTCATGACTGGGACTAGAGGTCCAAATCGGATACAAAATTAACAATTCAGTCCGAACCGATTGCTGTCACGACAGCTGATCCGGATTTGTGGTACGGATCGGAAATTAATGTACTCTATCGAAGGGCGGGACAGTGTCTGAGCGATTAAAAAGAATATCATTGGGCAGTCATTATTAGTGTTTTGAATTACAGAAATAGAAATAACCCAACTGTAAGAGTCCCCTAAGATAACACCCTTGAAGTTTATATACGACAACAATGAATGCTTACAAAACACCATAACATCCTTACGTAATGTTAACGAATCCCTACCAAAACAATGAGGATTGAAAGTGCATATCCACCAGAATATTGTCCCGAATCCATCAATAGTCCTAATTCGGGAAAGAATTTAAATTCAAAATTAATTAATCAAAACATTGGAAAATCAGTTCCGCTTTATTATTGCCCGGAAAATAATAGGTGGAAAATGTTTAGTCGATATTTCTTATGCGAGCCTCGGGCTGAGGTCTAGGGAGAGAGAGAGTTCAAAAAGTAATTTTTACAAATATAGATGTTAAATTGATTTGATATCATACCTTAATTGTGCCCCTCGAAGATGGAGGGAGGGGTCGGTGTATGCGATCACAATAAATGTGATACTGATTTTATATCATACCTTAATTGTGTCCTTCGACGGTGGAGGTCACTTGATAGATATCCCTGAGCAGTTAAATTAAAAAGTGATATATTTTTACAAATGCGTGTAAAAATACCTTTTTGATTTTAAAAAATTATCAAACTATAGAAATAAGTTCGGAACATCAAACTCAAATAGTTATTCTGTTGATTATATGTTAGACTTTTTTCTATAGCATAGCCTATCATAGGAATTGAAGAATTTTCAAATCATAACTGAAAGCACACCATTACTCGATTTTAAATTCTTGTTAATTATAATACATTTTAAATTTTATATAACATAAACTTATTCACAATTTGCTAATCAAGGCTTTTAATTTTGTTTATTTTATTGAAACGGACTTTAATTGTTTTGTTTTTTATTTCTGAAATTTTAAACTAATTTTATTTATTAATCACAACATAATAGTCTACTTTGGGGCGAATTTCACTCTTTAAGTGATGAGACGCTGATTCCGAATCAGTTTATATCTGATCCGCTCTAATCCCACTTTTACACCGATCCGATTAGTGCCTCTACACTAGACTCTAATACAAATCAATTGATTCTGTTACCATAGAAGTTATTCCATAGTTTTTAGAAGCAGAATATTCTTAGACTTTGTTTATAATACAATTATTTAATTTAAATACAAAACGCATTATAAGTTATAAATTATAATGCGTTTTAATTTATAACCTAAAATTACAGTTTATTAACAATAATGCACACAAAAATCAGTTTATTAATTATAGAAATATTTAACTTTTAAATTTTAATTAATTTATATAAATAGGGATGGGAAATGTGAGAGGCTATCGTCAAAATATCCTCCTGTCTCTAATAAATGAACAAAATAATCCTCCTTGTGAAAAAGAAAAACGAGCCCAAAATATTTAAGCAGAATAGTTTTTGGAATATTCTGTAAAATTCTGTATAACCTTTAAGAAAAATGACAGAATTTTGTCAAATTCTTGTTGATTTTATTCATATTTATTCTTATTTATAGAATATTGGTATAGCAGAGTAAATGATAGAAATATGAATTTGCATTCTGATGTTTAGAAAACAATATTTTAACTTTAAATAAATATATAAAATAATTTTTTTTAATCATTTCTAAATCTATTAAACTGTTAATTCCTTATTCATCTTTAATGCTTTAAACTTTATTTACTGATATCAGTTAATACTAATAAATTAGATCAATTTTTTTTAAATGAAACTTTGTAATGAAGTTTCTTTCCAGTGAAAAATGGGATTTATTTAATGCCAGAGTGGTACTTTCATGAAGTAGAAAGATCAAGTGGATATTTTAGCATAATTATTTCAAAATAATTATAGAAATTTTTGCAATTGACAAATAGAATAACTGTCAACTACCAATGTGCGAGCAAATTTTATTGAATAAACTAAGATACTTATCTTACTTGGCACAATTCTTCAATTCACGTAGGTTCTCGTGATGTTATTAATGTGTATATTTCGACAATTGTGTTCTTATTGCCTTGTTCACTACAAAAATAATTAATTTTTGAAAAACTTTTAAATACAGAAATCTAGGTAGTCTTTATAGAAAATTAGATTAATTTGGAAAAAATTGAAAAAAACTTAGGACATTGTCTTAAATATTGAAAATTCCCTTAAATTTACAGATAAGCATAATTCTACATTACCATTTTTATACCAATCTTATTAGATAGACTGTGACCGAAAAATGCCTAAATTGTGAACTACTATATTCTGTCCTTGCTCTCTGCCAATAGAGAAAATTTCTGATTTTAAATCGGCGGCCGTGGCAGTAGACCATATGCCAGACCTGCACAAGAGGTGCAAACGAATCATTCTTCTACTTTTTTTCGCAAGCGGAGTTAAAAATGTTGAAAGCTCTTTAAGCGATAAATCATGTATTACCAGCTTTGAGTGAAAGTATAAAGGGACGAGTAGGCTTTTCTTTAAGCAATAGCTATTCCTTTAGAAAATATTACTGAATTAGTATTACTAATCAAATTGTGTTTTAAATAAAATTTTATTATTGATTTGATTAGTAATATAAAGGATTATCGGAATAATTTTTCAGAAAATGATGAATTACTTGAATAAATTTAATAAAATAAGTGGAGGACTTATATATGAATATTGATAAATATTTGTTCAACTTTAGTGATTATTATTGTGATTATTTATTTTATTAAAATTCAAGTAATTCATCAAAAATTATTTCGTTAATCCTTTCTATTACTAATAGCGATGAGCCTCGGCCTCCAGTATAAACCTTGGGTAGGTAAGAGAGTATAACCAATATTCAGGGGTACCCAGACTCAGAGAATGCCAAAAAAGCACATTAGAGTTGAGATATCGACGAAATCAACTCAAAGTACTCAACATATAATTTTAGCAGGTCGATCAGGCAGGAGTATTTTTAAAAAATTTTCAAATTTTAGGAAATAGGGGTGGAGAACTTATAGGATTTCATTGGAAGTTTGAAAATTTTTCAAAAACAAAAGTTAGGGTTCACAAAATACACCCCTGATTGACCTCTTAAAATGAATTGCAAATACCCTGAATTTATTATTTCTGCGATATCTCAAATCTAAGGTGCTTTTAAGCACTCATTGAGTCTGACTACTCCTGCAATATACCCTCAATATCTCGAAAATTTTGCAAAGAATACTTGAATTTTTAAGCTGAAAACAATTATTTTTTGAATTTTTACTTAACTCCCTTTGTTTTATTTAATTTATTTTTATATATAATTTAGGCGAACCAGGCCCATAGTAGTGAGCCTTGAGCCTGGGCCTGGCCTAGGTCCATAATTTTTAAACCTGAGCTTGGGCCTCGTTAAATTCTGTTAGCCTCGGCCTGGGCCTGAAGGTTCGCAAAACTCTTAGAGTACGGCCTAGAGCCTAGGCCTGTCTCAGACTGACCTGTCCCGGGCCTGGCCTCTGCTCATCTCTAATTTGCTAATCAAACTAATAATAAAAATTTTATTTACACTACGAGTTGATCAGTAATATTAATGCAGTAATATTTCTATAAATAGCTATTTTTTAAAGAAGTGCCCCTTATACTTTTGATTTAAAAGAGTTGTTTTGTTCAAAAAAGAAAAAAGACCAATACGCATATTGGCAAGCTGGAAGATATTGGCTCTTTATAAAGCATAATATAGACTATGAAGAAGATGACTATATCTTTGGTTTCTGTTGTTCTCATTTATAGAAAATAACAGTTTTAAGGGCTTAAAAAAGTTTTATATTATTTATAAGTAATTAACAAAAGATATTTCAAATTATTTTGAGAAGTTTTCGCTCATTGGATGTCGACTTTCAAACGTCCCTTTGGACCACCCGTCCAACTATGGCCGGGCTGTTGGTGTTAAGTGGTAGTGTGCGGACGATAAGACAGGGAAAAGCTTCATATGTCTGCTAAACAGCCACAGGAGGACCGTTCGGCCTTTGCCAAAGAAAGTCTGAGTCACTCGAACACCTCGGGACTAGCTCTCTGGCCCGACCGGGAACGACCGCCTGCCACTCTTCCTTGTGTTGGGTCAGTCAACCTCAAGTTGGACAGTTCGGTCGTCGCCAACTGTAGTGTCTCCGTGTCTTATAAGTATAGGGTTTAATGCTCTATACTGTAAAATATTCAAAATAGACTAACCTGTTTGCTTGCGTTGCTTGATTTGGTGTTGGGGTTCTCTTTGGGTTGGTTTGTTTATTGTTCTAATAGATAGTAGAATCGCGCTCCTATTCGTGTTCTTCCACCTCAGAACGATCAAACTATCACCGCTGGCCCTCTATTGCCGGTTCACAGATGGAGTCACCCTTTTCGGGTACTTAGGCTCCAACGATCCCCTAAACGTCTCGCAGGGTTTCGCAGACAGAGCTGGGCTTACGTCAGCTTACCCCTGTGTGACAGCAGTACAGCAGTTATAACCGTTCCAAGAAGAGGTTGACCCTTGAATATGTAGGCACTCAGGTCTACGTTGCGATGAGTACGAGGGAATTCCAGGCGTCCTGGCTTTAGTTGTCTTTGGAGGCGTCTCCCTGGGAGGAACCCTCCTCTGGATCTTCTCTTCTATTGTGATGGCTCTGTCTCTCACTAATAATCTAAACTAATTTCTATTCAATAACTTAGACTGATTTTAGAATGCTTAAAATAACTGTTGCTTTATTTATTAGAAGTTAGTTTAAATTTTGTAATACATTTAATGTGAATAAAATAATCTATTAGTTTGATCGGACAGAGTTTCTTTTATCCATCAAAAGGCGGGTTGGTAAAGAACAACTAGTAACTCTCAAGAGAGCACGGCAATACCAAGCCTGAAGGCAAAGCAACTCTCTGCTCTTTGGCAGAGCATCTCATTTTATACTTTTTATCATTACCTCGGCCGCGCCAGAGCTCAAGCTCTGAGCTTGCTCAGAGCTGTCATTCCAATTCATTCTATGTAAGTCTAAGCAGTCGGTCTGTAATTTAGTATTACTAAAGTGGAGTTTTTGTAGAGTATTCTTGACTGCTTGCTAATGTATAAAGAAATATTGTAGAGTACTCAATGTATATGTAAGCAGTCTGTCTGTAATTTAGTATTATTAAAGTGGAGTTATTGTAGAGTATTCTTGACTACTTGCTGATGTATAAAGAAATATTGTAGAGTACTCAATGTATATGTAAGCAGTCTGTCTGTAATTTAGTATTATTAAAGTGGAG
>JAQFXN010001560.1:0-14858 GCA_034693365.1 Liacarus xylariae
ATTTACAAATAATTTTATACATCAATTATGTTTTTCTTTAAATATATAAAATTTTGCGAAATGCATATATTTTTTTGTGAAATGAATTGTTGCGAATTGCATGAAATTTATTTTGCGAAATAATAGTTTTGCGAAATGTATTTTGGCCATTTGAATCAATACCCATAACAACATACATAACAATATAAGCTCTTGTCCTTCAAATGGGGATACATTTAGACTAATAAGATTTGAATGTAATGTAAATACAATTCTAGCGCTCTTCACTTAAATTTAAAATATATTAACTTGAAAATTAATATTTTCACTTAAAATATTAGAATAAAATAATACTAATTTATAAATTGTAATAACGGTAAATATATGAAATAAAAAACTGTAGATTAAGTGTTCGTAACCCAACTTATAAATATGTTATCAGTTTTGATGTAATGCTTTACTATTAGAATCTCATGAGAATAGTATAATTGAATTGTTTTTTATTAATAATATATTTAATATCTTTCAATTAAGTAAACAATTTAATTATATTCATCTTGATTATCATTTGTTTTACTTTTAGTAATGTTCCCAGTATTCAAATTCTTCTATTTTGGTTATCTTTGCGGAGTTGCAACACATGTCGTATAGTTATGTATCCGTTTGCCAGCTTTGTTCCCAACGAGTCAACGCATTCTCTTCTCTTACTCCCCAAACGGAAGATAAACATGAAAAATGCTAATAGTTCAGAAAGTCCCTGCTAAAAACTGATTACAAAACAAATATAAAAAATAATTTGAGAAATATTCAATGAAATAAACGTTTGACAAGAAAGTGATAATAATAGTAAACAAATATTATAATCTATTGCTGGAGTCACAGCCATAGCCACCGCAATATATTAAAATATTTGTTTAAAATTCACTTTCTTATCAAACATTTATTTCACAATTTCTGCATAAAAGTAATTGAAAGTGAAAATAATCATTAGATTTATGTTCAATAAGTAAATCAGAGATTGATTTGAAGAATAAATTAATTAAATTAAATAAATTGACTAAAAGTTCATTCCTTCACAAATGCGTACATTTTGTAGAAAAACTATTTGATTGTAATTTAAATAAATGCTGAAAACATTTAATAAAAATCATATTTTTTGGATTTTAAGAATATTTTAAGAAAAAAATCATTTGAATATAACCAGACATCTAATGGTGAAAAACATTTTCATAAAATATACAAAATATCTCAATACTCGCCCATATATTTGTCAGGGGTTTGACTAACATATGAATGACAGCCAAATATCAATATCCAAAGAAGATTTAGTAAATCATAAAAACACATTACGAAAGATATTCGGCCAAAAATAAATATAAATTTGTTGTCACATGAGATGAGGCGTTGGTCTATTCGGTGGCCAGAGATCTATTCATTGTAAGGAAAGGAGAAATGGATAAAACAGTTTTGTTAAAGTGAGAGAAAGTCATCCCAAAGGGTTCACGACTGGGGCCGCCGTTTCATATTTAGGAAAATTAAAGTTAATTAGAGTACAGAAAAACTGAAAATCAATTCAATTTATTATTCAAATAAAGTATTGAAACCAGTTTTTAAAGAAATCAGTAAATTGTTAAATCCCGGGTCCCTCTAAATCAGGTAAAGATTAATGAGTTTTAAGACTCAAAGAGTTGGAGTTAAGAATCTCTTCTTAAGTTACTCTCTCTATAGGCACTATTATAGTGGTTGTTTGTAAATACATATAAAGCCTGAAAGACTAGATCGTAGTGTACTGGCGGCTGCTATGGTTACCACTATAGTATCATTTAAAGTAAGAACAAGGGATAAAGTATAAATATAAATTCCTATAAAATAATTTTAGAACAAATGTTATAAAAGTAAAAGAAAATAAGAATAAATCGTGTTTAATATCCCATATCTATCCAAACATTTTCAACATTTAATTTACGTACTTTTAAAGCAATGTTAAAATTCAAATCAAATAATCATTATTTTCGTATTCAATCACGTCTTCAGACAAAACTTGTACACATTTTTTTCAATTCATTTAATTTAATTAATTAATTCTTCGAATCAATCACTGATTCAATCATTGAACACATTATTATAATTGTTTTTAAGTGAAATACTTTAAAACAATGCGTTTATAAAACCAAATGATATTTACATCTATTTTAGAGAAACTTGTTTAGAGTACAACATGTGCTCACTTTATACACAAATATTTTGCATATATTTCCACTGCTTATCTCTTAATACTTTAAGTTATTTATTATTTTTGAATACTATAAAGTTAAATTTATCGAGATATATAACTTTCAGTGATAGTATTAATCATAGCAGCCGCCAGTACACTAAGATCTAGTCTTACAGGTTTTATAAGTATTTACAAACAAAAGAACTATAGTAGCCGCCAATGAACCGATATCTCAGTCTTATAGGTTTTATAGATGTTTACCAAATACATGACTAGCGATAGCAAAGATGATACAAAAAATTTTGACTTTAAAACAGATTTTTTGTTTATTTTAAATGAATTTTATTTGAAAGTAGAAAACAAATTCACTTTAAAATAGATTTTTACTTTAAAGTCTTTTAGAAACAATCCTGTTCAGATTTAAAATCTACTCCACATCATTTCGTAATTGGGATACAATCAGATTTGGCGCCAAAAGGATTCACACATTCATTACTGCATTGAAGGAGTATTTGTCAGACGTTTTGAGCATTTCATCAAATGATTCAAAGTTTGTGAAATGTTTTTGTTTATTAATCCTAATCTAAATCGGGTCTCAATTTTAGGGTTAAGTACTGTTCGGACAGTAATTAAATCTAAATTAAATAAATTCTCACAAAATGTCGATAAAAACGAAAGAAATATTAAAAAACAAAGAAATGTATGAAAAATATTAATTTTGAAATCTATTGAAACAATTTTGAATTTATTTGATTTAAAGATAGATTTGAAGGGTTTTGAGCCCAAAGTGATTCGCAATTTCTGTGTTATCGCACACATAGATCACGGAAAGAGCACTCTATCGGACAGATTGCTCGAAGTGACACAAACCATACCTAAAGAGGAGAATATAAAACAATATTTGGATAAACTACAGGTCGAAAGGGAAAGAGGGATAACAGTGAAGGCACAGACCTGTTCTCTCATTTGGAACCACAAGCGAACCGATTATTTGCTCAATTTAATCGACACTCCGGTTAGAACTGATGACATGCTCTCAACATGTGTGCTAACCCCCCTCCCCTCCCCTCCCCTCCATTAGGGTCACGTTGACTTCTCTTATGAAGTTTGGCGTTCAATCGCCGCCTGTGAGGGCGCAGTACTTCTTGTGGACGCCAACAGTGGAGTTCAGGCGCAGACTATCGCTCACTTCAATCACGCCTTACTATCAGAGCTGACAATAATTCCTGTTTTGAATAAAATAGATCTAAAGAATGCAAATCCAGATTCTGTTGCCTTACAATTGAATAAACTGTTTGACATAGAAAGCAAAGATATTATTAAAGTTTCGGCAAAACTGGGGACAGGAGTTAAAGAACTGCTGAGTGCACTAATCGATCGAATACCCCCTCCAAAGGGGGACTCAAATAATCCGTTAAACGCTTTAGTGTTTGACTTATGGCACGAAAAGTTTAGGGGAATTATTCTATTAATACGAGTAATGGACGGGTGTCTCAGGATTGGAGAGACTATCACTTTGTCCTCCAGTGATAAGATTCATACGATTAGGAAAATAAGTATTTTATATCCGGACGAGTTGTCCACTACTGAGCTCTATAGTGGACAGGTAGGGCTCATTGAGGCCAATATTCAAGACTACAGTGATGTCAATATCGGAGATGTTTTGGTTAAAAGCGATTCAAAGCAAACCAAATGTGAAACCACAGAAAAAGTCCGAACCATTGAAAAAGCAGTTCAAATGGTGTTCGCGAGGTTTGACTCCTTTGATTGTCTCAAATGATTATATAATTAACTACATTTCACACATTCATTAGTGTCTATCCGTGCGAAAAGTCATGTTATAATGATTTGGCCAAAGCTATAAATAAATTAATTTTGAACGATAACGGAGTAAATGTGGTGAAAGAGAGTCATCCGGCGCTCGGCAATGGTTTTCGGTGACTAATGTTTCAGTTTATAACTTATATTCATTTGTTATAATAATGGCGTGAAATTCGTCAGTACATGGGCTGCACTAATGGCCCAAAATTTTGAAGTAGTTTTTGAATACATGTAAACAGACATCAAAATTGGATTAATTCTATAATATGTATAATTAGAGTTAAAAGTATTCAAAGATACTATTATAGTAGAAATTTTTGCGCAGTTAGTGCCACTCCAAGCCATGTACAGTCGAATTTCACGCCTTAGTTATAATTTAATTGATTTTCAATTCTAATAAAAGCTTAGGTTTTCTCGGTTTACTTCATTTGGAGGTCTTCTGCCAGCGATTGGATAACGAGTAACTCTAATTTACTCTTAAACAGTTTTGATTCTTATAGTATCAGTTGATTCATTTACTAGATTTGACGCACAGGTGATGATAACTGCCCCGAGTGTTCCCTATAAAGTGAAAATAATAGGAGAAAAGAATATAAAACTTTATGGAAATAATGAACTGATTATAACAAACGCGAGTCAATTGCCTAATATTGGAATAATCAGTGAATACTTTGAGCCTATGATCATCGGAACAGTTATAGCACCGGATAATTATTTAACACAAATAACCAATACGTGTCTGAATAGACGCGGTGTTCAACTGAACAGCTATTATATCGATAACACAAGACTTCTGTTTGAGTATAGGTTTCCTTTGAGTGAAATTATTATTGACTTTTACGATGAGTTAAAGTCAGTCACTTCGGGCTACGGGTCCTTCGACTACGTGGACGACGGCTATGAGAGCACACAATTAGTCAAACTCGACATTCTGTTGAACGATAAACCCGTTGAAGAACTCTCACAATTAGTACACTTCAAGAGAGCCCGGGCTTATGGAAAGTCCATTTGTGCCAAATTGAAGCAACACTTGACTCAACAACAGTTCAAAATCAAAATCCAAGCGTCCATTAAAGGAAAGATCGTCGCCCGCGAAGACATCAGAGCCTTTCGCAAAGACGTGACCGCAAAGCTGTACGGCGGGGACGACACCCGCAGGACTAAACTGCTTCAGAGACAGGCGGAGGGCAAACGACGGCTTAGGAGAATCGGCAATATTGAGATCAGTGCCGAAACATTTATTAATGTATTTAAGAAATGATTCCATTGGAAGGCAAGTGTAGGTCCCATTCGGTTGGAGTTGTAATTAAAAAATCAGATATATTTGTAGTGAATTTAGGGATAAACACAACACAAACTATTGTAAGAATAAAATAATGAAAAATAACTTAACATTTAGTGATTTGCTCTAAAAATTAGAATTGATTTTGAAAAACTCTAACCATGCTAATGTGCTGGATGTTCGGGAAAAGTTTAGGTTTTTTCAATTCTAAAACATAGATGGATCAAAGACACGACGTTGGGCCAAATATTAGGAGGTGTCCAAACTATTCTAGCTATTTTTTGTGGAGGTTCAAAGATAATTATTTTTCCCGTTAATAAACTATACGGTATAACAATGTATATTAAAGGAGTGACATAATTAAGAATTTTTTAACTTTGAGTATTGTGGCTAAACTATGTATGACAGGACAGACCACACATTCTTGCAAATGCAACATATTTTTGTCTACAATAGTTTTTGATTTATAGAATTTAGAAATTTCCATTTCAATGGAAAACAGATGAAAGTAAGGATTTCAAGCATTGCTTTAACCCTCAACAGTAATAAAAAAGTCGGCAAATTTTATAGTTAATATAATTGCTATTGATTATGAATTTAACAAAGTTTCAACGAATTTGGAAGTAATTTTTTGAAAAAATTATAAATTGAATTTATACAAGGTGCTCAATCGAATAAGTATGCTTTGAATATGCTGTATGTCAATTAAATATCTATCAATTTGTTGAATAAATTATACACTAATATAATATATTGCGCTCAAATTAATATGTATTTACTGAATATAAAAAAATTAAATATTGGTTAATTTTCCGCAATATAAAAGTAAATCTTAAGAAATATATTTAAACTTGGAATAATATAATCTTTAATCATTTAAAATTAAATAAAATTTTGAAAATCATATCAAAATATTGTATTTAAACTTTGTATAAAAAGATCACTAAATTTGATTTATCAACAATACGACATTTTCTTACAAAATTTTGTAAAATTTATTTGCATCTATGATTCTACTAGAAAAGAAAAAAGAATCAACTGTTTTATATTATGCGAATTAGCTTGAACACACTTATAATATTAGTGTAATTTATTCAACAAATTGATTTATATTGAATTGACATAAAGTCTTCGAGATTTAAAAAGGGCCAGGTTGTGCTACCTTTATATTAAGTCCATATAATTTTCACAAATATTTTTATTCTCGTCCGTCCTCGTTCACATAACAGTCCGAGTAAAAATGTAACCCAACTGGCCATGTAGAAGAGCGCAGCAATGGCAAGCTTTTCAGTTTAAATTTCTTACAATGCGTGCCTCAACAATGACACAAATTTCAAATTTAAAAATTGGAAAATAATAGTGACATTCGAATTTAATGTTGATAACTGATGAATCGAAAAATTTCTGTATCTTATAGTTTTTGAGACATTTAACTTAAATATGCAAAAATAAATAAATATTAGGAACCCCTTTCATATTTTTTAATAAAGTTTGTACATATACTATGATGTTATGTATTCAATGTTAGATTGGCATCGATTTTAGACAGTCTTCTAATATCTCTGAATATAATAGAAATTTAAATGTTAACCAACAAGTGCTGACATATCTTTGATAAAGTGATGCTACAGACGATCAAAGTTTTCCTCTTACACAATAAAATAGGCTTAAGTATTAAAAATTGAAACAAAATGCATGACTGACTTAATCCACTGTATTTTTCGAAATATTTAAATAATTTGAACTCTTTTGATCATTCTGATTTCTTTTGTCTCTTTGTCCACTTGTTCTGTTCCTAATTGTGATAAAAAGCCGGACCTTTTGTTAAATTGTATAAAATATGCTATACAAATGACAATAAACTATTTTTTATTGTCCGACCATTAACTAAATGATTGTATTTTAATACCAAAAGTTTTGATTTTTAACTCCGCTTTCGAAGAAAAAGTAGTAAATTGATTCGTTTCCCTTCAATAGGATGGGAATCTACGATAATTATGATCTGACAATGAAATGTCAATAATCGATGCGTTTACTTATGAGAAACATTTACTATTTGAGCTCTTTATATCTTATTGAATAAATTGGTGGACTTTAAGGAACTAAATGTTTTGGATGTGTTGAGACAAAAGTAGCAAAAGATTACTCGAAATGGCACTGAGTATACCATCAGGTGTGTGACACTAACTGAATATAATCTCTTTGCTAAAGGATGTCATCATAACAAAAGTGGTCGGTATTGCCACTTTCGCACAGTTAGTCTTTCTAACAGTTGTCTATTAACAAAGTTAAGTGCCGTCTATTCCGTATACAAACTATTGTTGTGTTTAATCTTATAATACAATAAATCAAATTTCATTTGCAGTTTAATATAACTGACATATTATTAACGAATTGAAAGCAAATATTATATTAAATGAAGTTATTTTGCAAACAAATTCACATTCAATTTATTGCTAGTGTTTTGAAATTTAATTTTATCTTTATTTGATTTTTCGCACATATATATGGCAAAAGGATTGTCAAACAAATCGATTGCTTAGGAATTTTCTACATAAACGCAGAACAGAGACATAAAAATAAAGTTTCTTTTACTTTATCTTAATTTATTAAGAATTTATCAGTAAATTTGCATATAATGCAAAAAATAATTCAATTAATGAATAATTTAGTCTGATAATTCAGGTTTCCTAGAAATTAAATTTCAATATTTTGAACAACTTTTAAGTAATTAAAAATATATAAACTAGCACAAATTACTAACATCGCTAGATAAAAGTGTCACTATTTCATAGATTCGGTGAGACTCACACATTGCTAGTTTAGAGGAAGGCTTTTGTGATTTTTTACCGTATGGACAACTAAAAAATAATAACCGGTGTCAAAGAGGAGGGCGTCGAAGATATGGGTGCGACAGATCTTAAGTATTAAAAAATTAACTAATATTAAGATAAACATCGTTTCAGCAGTTCAACATGCAATTGATTACTTAATTTTTACACATCGTTGAGACTCATAGTGTACACCAAAGCTGTCAAAAAGTGGCTAATATTAACCACTATATAGACGCTATTTTCCTTCTTATAAATAAAAACTTGACCATGTGGTCTGAATAATTTTTGTACGTATATTCAGTTATAAATAATAGGTGAGCAGAGATGACTATCATTTAAGATTTATATTAGATCTTTAGTCAGGGATGTCCAGAGGGGAAGTCCAACCCGGAATATCCCCCTGGCATTTTGGTAGGATACCTCTAAGGCTCTCCGCGTAGTACACCCTCTCCCATCCTTAGGCACGATTTTTAAAAACTGCGGCAAAGGTGCCAAATTCATTACAAAATAGTAATATTTCACTGTTTTCACTAAGTTTTAGGGTAATACAGGGCAGCAGAGGGAGAACGGCATTAATTTGGCTACCATTTTTGTTTTGGTCAATATTTCTTCATGAAGTTTTGCCTATTTAACATATTTTTCATATTTCGGCAAATTTTCAATTTTGTGAACTTGTAGATTTCTTCTATTAGAATAATTTACCTGTAATATAAAATATCCTTCTTTTCAACCATTTTTAATTTCAATGAAACTTAATTTTAAAAATTAATCAATGAATCATTTATTTTTTCAGTTGAATAGAAATTATTTTATTACAAATTGTAATGCAAATTTTACTAAAGCATAATATTTTTATTATAATTAGTAAAGTAAATTTTCATAGATTTTGAAAAATGCCGATTGAACTAGGATACAATATTTTATTATATATTTGTCCCTAAATATTAGTGACTAGATTTTTAATTTATTGATATACAGTATGAATAGATATATCTTTTGTACTTTCATAAATTGCTAGAACACTCACCCGACCTTTAGGGTGCAGTAATGCTGTTGTTTCAATACTAACTTGATCCCCCTATGGACATCACTGCACTGTAGAGCGTGGAACACAGATAGATCTGTTCCTTTTAATATATACTGTATAATAATATATATAGAATTTAAGGGTCATTTCTTCATAATATGCAACTAATATTAACTTATTTCTATGCAAAAATCAACGAGAATTTACTTTACTGGTTATAATTTAAGACATTTGGTGAATAAATATTTTTTGAATGATTGCTTCGAAGGAATTTTACAAACGATTCAAAAACAAACATTAATTTCATATGACATCAGAAAATTAATGAAATGATGAAACAATTTCTGTGTTTTAATTTATTACAACACTTTATTTTAGGCTAAAATATTATTTTATAATTAAAATGTCTAAAAAAGAAAATATTTCTCTTCTAGATTTTATATTGTAGAAATGAGCAAAATATTTTTAAAAAGTTTTCAAAATTTCTTCGATCGATATTTTTGAATTTATTTGTAAATTAGAATGGATGCTCTAAATAAGCAAGGGGGTATAGCCAAAATACCCCTCCTTGTCTCCAAAAAATGACCAAAATACACCTCTGTAAAGAAGAAAAAAGAGGCCCCACCTAGAAATTTTGACTGTTTTTGAAGATTTTCTTTGAAATTCTGTCGAAATCCTCTAAATCTAACGACAGTCAAATTGTAATATAAAGAAAACTTAGTCATTCATAGAAACACTTTATGACAAATATTTTATTTTTAATTATTTGATTTTGAAATTAAGTTATCGATCAAATAAAATAATATAAAGCGAAGCACTAAAAGTAAAAGCGAAAGATTCTCAATATTTTGTTTTAAATTCTTCAAAAACATAAGATGTTCACAATTAAATTACTCTAACTTTATGTCTCACAAGTTTAGTCAGACTAGCTCTAACACATGGAAATAAGAGATAGTTGAAATGAAGTCTACTTTTATACCAAAACTCTTTAATACAAAGAACCCTGTTCAAAGCTGGCCCCAAAAGTAGTAATGTGGACATTATAGGTCCAAAACCCATTGTGAGGCGTGTCAAACAGGTTAAATCATATGTAGCAAATTATATATATAGATTATTTTGAAATTTGGTAGAAAGTAGTATAATGTGTAGTCTAGAACATTATGCAAAGTATTGATATATATTAATAAATATACAATTATATGGCTGAATTCAAAGTGATGCACAATTTTATATTGGATTAGCACCACCATCACCTCCTCTGCTACCACCTCCATTGCCTCCAATCTTCCAAACAATTCTCTAGCATAATGTTTTCCAAAGTTATTAATTATAAAATATATTTCTTGTTTTCCCCTTTTTAACCTTCGAGCTCTCAAATTACCCTACTGCTTTTCAAACATTTCTATTCTACTTTTTAGTTCTCTACACTGTGTCAATTAGAAAATCTGACTAAAAATATATTGTTTCATGTAATGATTTATATATTATTATACAATCTTAATAGAATTCATTAACCTAATCACATTTACTGTACTAAATTATTAGTTGTATATGATATTTAATCATTATATTCAAGATATTTTATGTCTCCGCCCAAATGATCAATTGTATGGCCAGGTCTCCTACTCTTTTTTAGATTTTTAAACTCGTATCCTGGACAAACCACAACCGCTACAGAATTTTGCCCAGCAGAGAAATTGTTAGCATTGATGTCTATTATCTAAAAATATAAAAATTTCTTTGGTGCAAAGGGGCCTGGGAGTCCATAGGGGATCGGCGAAGTATTTTTATTTAATAAAAATCATTAGTAATGTATCAATTCATTAGTAATCATTTCGATTGATAAATACACCTTTGAAACTATAACTGTTCTGGTTTGGTGTAACATTCAAATGGCAAGGTCTATTTGTAATTTGTTTTATAGTAGTTAATAATTACTATTTGTATTCTATTATTTAAGGAACTTTAAATATTCTTTAGTTGTTTATTTGTTGGACAATGTACTTTAAATTATAAATTTAGACCAGGGAGAGAAATGCAGTGTAGTTGCTTTTTGGGGTTAAAACATTAGATAAAGATCAGCAATATATGACACTCTATAAATTGAAAAGTGTTATGCCGTAAGAGCTGTAATGCATAGCGTTTAGAACACATGTTTACTCTATTGATAAACAATCAATTGTTTGACAATTCATTTTATGATTTATTAATGTTTTATAATGAATAATAGTTATATTAATAATTTGAATAAATGTTCAAATGGTTGTACAACCAAAAGAACACCATTTTTAGTGATTAATAATGAAATTAATCTCATTATGATCTGTTAGAAATTTCACATCAATGCCTGTGTTCCACATGTATTTCATGGCATAACACCTTTCTATAAACCCTTTTATCAAAAAAAATTTGTTAATGTATTGTCAAATATGTTTTCAGTTATTTAACTGTTATATTGTAAATTCATTGAAATCACATATTATGTGGTATTTTATTTATTTATTCTGTATAATTGACCCTTACTCTAGAACTATATCTTACAACAATCTGTAGACTGAGATAACTAACAGTCAGTTATTTTTAAAAAAGTCGTTTTGAGAACATAATGATTGAATAATAAAAATTACATGAAATTTGTTGAGAAATAAAGAGATTTACTAAAAAGAATTGAATTGAAAATTTGTTTTTTCATGTTTTCACAAATTGAAATGTTTTAAACATAGGATTCCCATTGGAAAATAAAGAAAAGCGAGTTTTAAAATTGATTATAAAGAAAGTTTATGTAAAACGAATAAACAGATAGGAAAACAGTGAATCAATTCAGAAAATCATTGCTTTTAGAAAGAATTAAATTGGGGTAAAAAACATATTCAATAGCTTTGAATTGCACTTCAGAGAAGATGTTGTGTGAGATCGCAAATGAGATCGATTTGTGTGCATTTTATTGACTGCGAGAGTAGAAAAAGACGTATAATCTTCAGAACTGCTTATAACTTATAGAAATTCAACGAATTAAGTGAAACAATAAAATAGATTCCCGGAAATTAAAATCACAGCTGAGAGTAGCGATCTATTTGATTGTTCATAAGATTCTGTCGTTTCCAGAGTTGTCTAAGAAATATTACTTTTATACATGTTTTCTTATGTTTGGTTTTATACCGGGTTAGTGAAGAAACTATAGTTCTAAATAATTCTATTCTAATGTTTTTACTAATTCCTTAAAACTATCTAGCATGGTAAACACCTCTCAGAAATTTTAAAAATATTTTAATTATGTGAAAAGTAAAACATATTTAATTATTCATTACATTTATAGAAAAATATTTGTGTTTCAAAATGACGTCTTCGGAGACATTTCTTACTATAGTTTAGCAATTTTTGAAAATTAAATTAAGTGATCTTTCATTGAACAAGTGAGCACATTTATAAACACCATCTCGCTCTAGCCCTTTCCATCTCAAATTAATACAGAATTTCAAAATGAATATCAACTAAAAATTGTCATCTTGGTGTAGATAATAAACTTTTTCAATTAATTATAAAATCATTTTTCTACAATTTCTCAAAAAATGGATGCTGCAAAATTTCTAAAATATCTTTTCGGAAAATTTTTTACAAAAATGATAACATTATCTGGTTTTAAGTTTAACATTTAATTTACATGATATGAACAATAAATTAATACTTTATCGTTTGTAAAGAATATTCGAAAAAACATATAAGAAAATTCAAAACTTAAATATTTTTTATAAATAAGCTATAAATTCTTGAAAAAAATTAAAGCTGAACAATAGTATAATGATGAGCGGAGATAGCTCAGTGGGTATGGTTCTCGCCTTACTGTTGCGAAAGGTCGCTGGTTCGAGCCCAGCTAGTGATGTCTATTTATTTAGACTTTTTCAACTAATATCGCTCTGAGTTGTTCTCACTTCACTGCTAACAATGAGCTCGTCACTTGTTTTAGAAGGAGTGAGACAACGTGCATTAGACACTATGACGCATAGCATTCGAGAACTACGCTTACACCGAAAGGTACAAAAGGCGTTCATGAAAATGAATGAATGAATGAATAGTATAATTAAAATATCTGATATAAAAAAATAAATAATAGCTTGGACTGTAATTAGGCTTGCCAACACTACAGGAACTGCCTTGATTCTCAAGGAATTTGATGATTTCTCCAGTCTACAGGCCAGAATCTGATCTGTACAGGCTTAACTACATGATATTGTATTCTAATTAATTTCGTAAAAAATATAATTTTTTAATATATTAACTATAACAAGTGTAGAATGAAATGATTGAACATTAGTATGAGCCCGTACTGTATATGTGAATTTAAGATTTATTTTTCTTGTATTGAATTATATGAAAGGTAACAAGAACAGTATAACTACTCAAGGAAGACTCAAGGAAATATCAAGAAAATTATTTACATACTTTAATCATTCTCAAGGAATAGAGAATTCATTGTTGGCAAGTCTAACTGTAATTCAAAAATGCTTTCCATTAATATAAAAAATTTTGGGAATAAGCATTTCATAATATCTATATTTTAAATATTTAAAAAATATATTTGAAACTTGGGATTAACTGTACGTTTGAGAGAATGTTTCAATTTTATACTTAACTCCGATTCGTGTCGAGTGAAATGTGAACAGTCTTTGTAAAACATAAAAATAGAATCGATAGTAAAAAAACTAATCCCTGCTATAAATTGGAGACAATTTTAAACAGAATAGCTATTAGATCTACAGTACATCTTATTGCTTGCTTTATTTTATATTATTAGATTAATCTCTGACCGATAGCTGAATTACAAAATCAAATAATTTGAAATAAAAATTTTTGTTATAAACAGTTTCTATGAATGAGTAAGTATTCAATTTAAACAAATGTATTACTGGTGTTCACAGATATATACCAAAATAAATCACACATTAAGAGGTTTATCTAATATTCATTCAGTTTAAATTTATCTCCAGTGTAGCTATAAATAATAGAATTTAGCTTTATTTGGCAATAAAACGTGATTTAAAGCATATTTGAGCTGAAAATTCAGAAATACCACCGATATTTAAAAATAAAATAGAGAGAATGACATCATTTTTCCCTAAACATGGCTCTCAAAACTCCATTTTTACAAAATTTTGTCAAGTTTACCAGTATGAATTGTTAGAATTTCGCACATGGGAGTGGTACCTTTAAAATTCTAAAATGGATTCCCTAAAACAGGCCTGTCATGACATACCTACGCATCCCTGTATCCTGAGTTAACACATATTTTTATTGATAACACGTAAGATTAAAAAGCGTAGTATTGAGCGATAGAATAGCAAAGAAATCTAGAATTTCAAAATAATTCGAAATAATTGCAAAATTTTTAGACGAAGAGGAACTTTTGAATATCTTTCACAACTGCTTATAAAATATTTTGTCAAAGTTTATGGTCGATTATATTACCAGATTAAATTAATTTATTAGATAAGACATAAGAGTAGACAAAGAATTAATATTAGAGTCAGAGAATCATAACCTAATCGCCAGTTATTATAAGTTCAACGAAAATCACTTTTACGAACAATTTTGCCCAATTGACAAAAATGTTCGTCCAAATCATTTTAACGAAAATCACTTTTACGAACAATTTTGCCCAATTGACAAAAATGTTCGTCCAAATCATTTTAACGAAAATCACTT